>CANXYI010101771.1:0-14410 GCA_948208565.1 Hura crepitans
TTTTAGGATATTTTGAAATGTAATTTTATTTTTATCTTCATTTGGTTAGAATATATTTTAGGTAATTACCATGTAATCTATTTTTATTGTTGATTATTTCCTTATACATTCTGTGAACGTTATAATAGGTAGAAAATGTTTTTACGCGTTGTAAAGATAATTAAAATCATTTTGTATTTAATTAATTAGTGTTTTGTTAATAAAATGGGTTTTGATTTTTCTTAATTAAAGTCATGGTAATAAGACTTACTTTCTAAAATTAGCATGTAAGAACCAAAGTTCTCAAGACAATCAATCACCCAATTTCATGTGTGATATTTTAAACTTCAAGCATTCTATTTAATTTCTATAAATATGTTTTATGATTATATCTACATGAATATGTGATTCATTTTAATTGTAAAAGCCCACTTTAGAAAAAGGATAATATTATAAATTTGAATTGAATTTCTTTATTAACTTGAGGTATAAATAAAAGTAGGGTTCTGAACCACTCTAGTTTTTGCCTTACAAGGCATATCTCAACTCCAGTTGGGTGGCAACTCCGACCTTGTGGTGCCTAACTCACTCTTTGTAGGCTAATGAAATAGGAATAGCTTAGGATTCCTCTAATTTCCTTTTTGTCTTTCGGGACTCGAGGAGTGAGATTTAGGTCAAGTCTTTGGCTATTTCGATTTGACTGGTCCTAGAAAGGAAAGGACGTGAACAATGGCAACTCCACTAGGGACACCATGAGACCATGCTCCAAAAGTACCTTAAATTAATATGGAACTTCATATTTTGAATTTATGATATTATTCTTTTTCGAATTGCATCACATGCTAGAGCTTTAGAATAAGTTAGGTGTCCCTTTTATACCCTAATGTAATTTCGAAGCATGAACCCAATTTCATTCAAATTTTAAGATTGTCAGAGGTGGCATCAAATCCAAGCCTTGTGCCTATAAGGTATATGAAATGGTGAACCAATCAATCATATTCTCATAATGAGATAGACTTGTTGAAAAAATACCATGCTTGGATAACCATAACTTGCGCGACCAAACCGTGAGCCCATTTAAATGACCAATAACAACTTCTCTTAGGTACCCTAGTTAATGATGCATTATGTGTTATATAGGTCTATATACATGACATATGGCTTAATCATCCCGAAAAGCTATTAAACCCATTGGGCCTTTTCTAACTAAAATGGGCTAAACCCCATATTTTGGCTTGATTAAGCATATCCAATGTATATAGGCCAAGTATCTTGCATGCGTTCTATTTATAAGAGAAATAATATTTAGCTATCAATTATTCATTATTCAAACTTGTTGGGACTCTCGATGTCCCACAGGTAAGCCCTCTTAGGAAAGAGCACTTTGACCTCGTGTACAGGAAGTAATAAGGTTGGAAGGCTCTTGTTTGTATTTGTTGTTGTACACATTAACATGCATCGGTATTTCATGCATTCACATGCATTTTCATTCCATCATTTCTAACCCTTTGTCTTACAACCATTATAGATCCTTAAGCCACTTAGGTACGAGGGACAAATGAAAGAATAACTAGACAAGAACTTGCCCCTACCACTTACAATCTAACACTCATAGCTGGACAAAGAGAAAATATTTCCTCTACTATAAATATTGAAGCTAGAATGGACCAAAAGTTTGAGGAGTTTGAAAAAAGGATGATGTCTATGATTTCAAGGGCAATTGCTGAGGTTATTCCTACTACCAATTCACCACTGTCTATTGAGGACATAGCCACTACACCTGTTAGAAAGACCGCTACTACCTTTGGGTGAATTGGCACTAGGAAAGGATCTATAGGTGCTGGGGGAAGGATAAGAAGGTTGTATATTTCAACTCAGAGTATGATTTTTGTGAGGACTTGGTTGCACCCTAGAGATTTAAGGATATTTCCATGAAGAAGCTAGAGGAGAAAATGAAGGCAATAGCCAAACTTATCACTATGGTAAGTGGCTAGACCCTAATGAACTCACCCTAGAGTCCGAGGAGTTGTTTCCCTCTAAATTCAAAATGCCAAAACTACCCAAGTTTGATGGGACCATTGATTCGATGGCCCATGTTAAGCAGTACGACATAGTCATGAGGGCATAAAACTTAGCACAAAATAAAAGGTGGCCTATTTTAGCCTGACATTACAAGGGAGAGTGATTGACTAGTATCACGGGTTAGAAAAGAAAGTGAAAGAAGATTGGAAAAAGATCATAGAAGCTTTCATTAACCAATACGACTATAGCACTCACATGAAGGTTACCATGAACAACCTCATACTGCTTAAGCAAAAATCCAATGAGACCTTCATATAGTACTTGTCAAGATGGAGGTCTAGGGTTCTAGAGAGAAGGAGGAAGCCATAAACAATAGGCTAGATCTATATGTGTATCAAGAATGCTAACCGTTACTTGAAGAATGGCTTAAAAGCAAAAGCCTAAAGGATTGGGAATCACTAAAGGATATAGCGATAAACCTAGAAGAAGAGTACAATGAGTAGAAGAAGAGCATAGGAGGGTTCAACAACCAAAGGAATTCGAGTACTAGAAGTGTGAGTGGAACAGGTTTTAGCAAAACCAATTTTAGTAAGATTGCTAAATTGTCTACTATAGTTAGCCACTATTCAAACTTGGGCAAAATACTATCTTAGTGCCTAAAATGGTTCCAAAAAGAAGGAAAACTTTAACCTATTCCTTCTGGACATAACAACAATGAAGGCTAGCCTTATCATAGATTAGATTTGTACTATCAGTATCACTAGCATACGAGCCATGACACAGATAATTACCACACTCTAAGGGATAGGATTAAAGACTTGATTGACTCAAGATAGATCTCTAATCTATAGAAGAGACAAAAGGGTCAGAGTGCTTATTCAAATGTTCCTCCACCTATCAACATGGTCAATTTAAGCCTGCCAGAATGGTATGTGCTTTGGGACTTATACAAAAATGACTATCTAACAATAGAGAGAAGGGCAGAATCAAGTCAGGGTTTAGTTTGCCTGACAGATATATGGGCTATAGATAGCAAAAGCAAGCCAAAGGAATAGGTCTAGGACCTATGGGTAGATTCAGATTCAAAGCAAAAACCATGTGAAGAAGGAGAGGCCAATACAGTGACCTGAAGTGGTCGGGTAGTGGCTAAGGTATAGAAGGAGCCAATTCCCCCAGTTCTGGAAAAAGAAGAGGATGTAGTGATGAAAAAACTAAAGCAGATTCCTATACAGATTTTGATCTAGGATATGTTACGTCAATCCTCCTCTCATCGACAAAAAGTGGTTAAAGCCTTATGTGCTACAATAATTTCAACAACCATATCACCATCTGAGCTGGTGGTAATGGTAAAAGGGGAAGAAAATGTAATAGTTAACTTTTTTGATATAGATCTTCCACCTGAAAGTGTCATCATAACCGTCCTTTAGACATAAAAGCTAAAGTTAATAGTAAGCACACAGCTTGTGTAATGGTTGATGATGGGTCGTCAATCAATGTGTGCCCACTTAAAGCAGTAGCTGTGTATGGGATTGAAGATTCAATGATCTCTCAGTCCAAACTCACCATCATAGATTATGACAACACGAAAAGGTAAGCATATGGGACTTTTAAAGTCAAGGTCAAAACAGGGGTGATTATAAATGATGTGGAGTTTGTAGTGCTGGATATCCCCACAAATTTCTCTTTGCTTTTAGGAAGACCATGGTTCCATAAGCTAGAAGGAGTTCCATTGACACTGCGTCATATGATAAAAATCCCCTATAATGGTGAGATAGTGACAATCAGGGCTATGAGAAAGAATCAGGTTTCGATGCTTGAGATAGCTAACTAGTCTTTTAATGGTTTTCATATTTCTAGGATCTTTTCAGAAGTAGAAGAAGATTATCCCAAGGTGGTAAATATGTTGAAAAAGATGAACTATTTACTTAGTGCTAGTTTAGGACATGCTTTAGATGGTTCAATCTCAATGATTTAGCCTCAGGGATAGAAAGATTAGAAAGGGATGGTATACTTAGTAAAGACTTCAGAACCAAAAAAGACAATAAAGGGTATCCCACCACTAGAAGAGAGGTTTGTTCGAGCTATGGGAAATGTTAACTACTGTGGAGAGTCAAAGCTGGCTATCATTAAGGGGAAGGTCATGCTAAGGTTTGAGATTTTCAGCGATGTGTTTGACTGGGCTACAAATGAAGTAAAAGTCACTTCAGACTTTTGGGATGAAGAAGTCATAACTAACCTAGCCAAGCTAGAAGTCGAACCTAAGGAAGAGATTCTGAATGTTGCCATGCTCTAAGATAAGGGAAAGAAGAAGGTGGAAGAAGAGAACCCTCTTAAAGACCCTTTTGAGAATTTATATGTGCCTAAAATTTTTAATAACAATGTTCCTATTTCTTTTGTTAATAAGATGAATGATTTTGCTTATTTTTGTGATGTCTCATATAACTGTATCATGCATAATGATAATCACAACATGCATAACATATTTGATATTAATTCAATCAATACTACCTCATTTAATCTTGGTACTAACAAAAATCTTAAAGAGATCTTAACTGCATCTTATGTAACTCCTAAAGGGAGAATTAAATTTGAAAGAATGTTAAAAAAGTATGAAAAAGTCTTTGCCTGGACTTGTGAAGACATACCCAGGGTGGATTGAGAAGTAGCTGAACATGCTGTCTACATATACCTAAAAGCAAAACTGATAAAGTAGAAGTTAAGGAGAATGAGACTGGAATGGGATAAGAAGATAAAAGAAAAAGTGCATAAATAAGTCGAAGCCAAGTTCTTGGAAGAGGTATATTATCTGACCTGGTTAGCCAATGTGGTGCCGATCACCAAGAAAGACTGTAAGGTTAGGATATGCATAAATTATAGGGATTTGAATAAAGCCTGCCTAAAAGATGACTTTTTGCTACCCTATATAAATGTGTTGGTTGATAGCATGACAATGTGTAAAATGTACAATTTCATGGATGGATGTGCCGATTACAATTATATTCTGAATAGGATAGTGGATAAGATAAAAACTACCTTCATCACAGAATGGGGAACCTTATGCTATAGAGTTATGCCTTTTGGGTTGAAAAATGCTAGAGTTACATACCAGAGGATGGCTATAAGAATTCTCGATGACTTGATTCATAAAGAAGTGGAGGTATATGTCGATAATATGATGGTCAAATCCTCTACAAGGGAAGGACATTTTAAGGCATTTGAAAAGTTCTTTAAACATATAGATAAATACAATCTACAATTGAATCCAAAAAATGTGTCTTTGGGTTAACTTTAGGTAAACTCTTAAGATGTATTATGAGTTAGAGAGGAATTGAGGTTGACCTTAATAAAGTCAAAGCAATCAGAGAAAAGCCAGTCCTGAAGAAGGAAAAAGAAATAAGATAATTTTTGGGTAAGATATAATACATTAGTAAGTTTATAGCTAAGCTCACTGTTATATGTGAGCATATTTTCAAACTTCTCTAAAAGAACCAATCGATCAAGTGGAATGATGATTGCCATAAAGCTTTTGACATAATAATGGAATATATGTTGAACTCGCCAGTTCTGCAACAACCAAGGTATGGAAAGCCACTAATTCTCTATATTTCTATTAATGAAAGCTCAGTTAGGGCTATGGTAGCACAAGAAGATAAGCTGGGGGTTTAGTTTATGATTTACTACTTAAGCAAGAAGTTTTTTCCTTATGAAGTCAAATATGTAAAAGTGAAAAAGATTTACTTACTAATAGTATGGGCTTTGAAGAAACTGAGGCACTATTTCCAATCATATACAGTGTAAGTAGTATCCAAACACAATCCATTAAGATATCTTCAGATAGCTCTATCTTTGGTGGGAAAAATGAGTAAATGGTTTCTTTTGCTTTAAGAGTTTGACATTCAGTACATAATAAGGAAGACCATAAAAAGGTGGCACAGAATTTCTAGTCGATCATCCATTAGAAGGTGAGTAATTAGGGTTTGAATTCCCAGATGAAAACATGAACCTGATTGTAGTCTAATGATGGCAGATGTATTTTGATGGGGCAGTAAACAATAAAAGAACAAGAGTAGGAGTAATTCTAATAACCCCTGAAGAAGAAAAACTACCTCTAGCTAAGAAGCTAAGATATAGAGTTACAAATAACATGGAAAAATACAAAGCTTGCATACTTAGGCTTGAAGCATTGTTAGCTTTTGGTGCAAAAATAGTTAAAGTATTTGGGGATTCATCATTGGTAGTGTATCAAACCAATGAAGAATAGACCATTCATGAAGAAAGCTTAATGCCTTATGTAGAGTACCTGAGATCTATCTGTGGACAGTTTGAAATATGCTCCTTTCATCATGTTCCTAGAGATAAGAATCAACTAGTAGATGCATTAGCCACCTTAGGTTCTATGTGGGATAATTCGAAAGGGGTAATCATGAACCAGTAATCATTTCTAATTCTAAGAGGCCTTGCTCTGAGATAAAGTAGATAATGGAAATAGAATAGGAAAAAGATAAGCCATGGTTTTACGATATCCAAAATTACTTAGATAATGGGAAATTCCTTAAAGAAGCCACAGATAAAGGCAAGAGGTTAATAAGGAAGTTGTTAGCTTAATTCATTAGTGTAGATGGGATCTTATACAAAAGGTAATAAAACAATCTTTAGCTCCGTTGCTTAGAAGAGAAAGAAGCGAAAAATGTCATGGAAGAAATACATGGAGCGTCTTGTGGCACACATATGAATGGTTTAGAGTTAGCCAAAAAGATCAAGTGCCAAGGGTTCTTTTGGCTTACTATAGACTATGATTGCTCAAAGTATGTGCAAAAGTGCCTTAAGTGTCAACAGTATGGGGATTTAAGACATGTGCTAGTATCAAAACTTCATAATTTCTCATCCCCTTGGCCATTTGCTACATAGAGAGTAGATATAATTAGAGAGATACATCCAACAACCTCGAATAGGCATCATTTTATTATGGTAGCTATTGATTATTTCTCCAAATGGGTCGAAGCAGAATCTTTTAAGAAGTTAAGAGCAAGGGACATGGCCAGATTCATAGAGATGAATTTAATTTGTAGATACGAGGTTCCACATTGTATAGTTTTAGATAACAGTGTCTAATTTCAGGTTGAAACAAATGAACTATTATAGAAGTACAAGATATAACACTATAAATCCTCTCCTTATAGACTATAAGCCAATGGAGCAGTCGAAGCAATGAACAAGAATATTAAAAAGATTCTAGCTAAAGCAATTATAACTTATAGATATTGGGTTGATAAACTTCCTTTTACTCTTTGGGGGTACAAGACTACAATTTGACCTTTAACAGGTGCTACTCCATTCTCCTTAGAGTATGGGATAGATGCAGTACTTCCAGTAGAGATCAAGCTCAAGTCGTTGAGAGTGGCTATAGAAGTAGAGATTCTTGAGACAACTTGGGTAGAACAAAGGTTCCAACAGTTGAACTTGTTAGATAAAAAGTAACTAAAAGCTAATTATCACAATCATATTTATTGAAAAAGAATGGCATGAGCCTTTGGCAAAAGGTTGAAGAATCACAAGCTGAAAGAAGGAAGGCTAGTTCTTAAATAGAAAAAGCCAGGTCCAACTAATTCAAGAGGGAAGTTCAAACCAAATTTAGAAGGACCATTCATCCTCAAGCAAATATTGCTAAAGGGCACTGCAATTCTTATAAATTGTGATGTAAATAAGTTCAAGGAGCTTGTGAACATAGATAGATTAAAGAGGTTCTATGGCTAAAGACAAATGAATGAGAAGAAGAAGAGAAAAATAACCCTTATGGGTTGAAAACTGGTGGCCTTACTAAAAATGGGCACTCCAATAGGGTGAAAACAAAAAAAAATGCCTTCTATGAAACAATTAGGGATTAAGAGAAAATGGTCAATCAAGAAAACCTGTGAGGGCTGATTGATGATAGGAGTTTAAGATGTAATTAAGATCTCCCTCAATTAAACAAGGAAATGTGTTGTTGTATTAATGTCCTATTGTGATTATCATAAAATGCCAATATGATAAAGCTAGATAGGATCACTTTAATAAGCACAATTGAACATTTTATAAACTAAAGGAGTATAATGTTGTATGCAAGTTAAAAAAAAATTCAGGTCTTTTGCCTCTTTTTGCTACTCTCACCGCCCATCTTTAGCCATCGAGTCTAATTATCTCAAGAAGGGCCTGTTACCCATTCTTTATATAAATTAGAAGTCTAAAAGTTGCAAACAACCTTGGGTACAATATTTGTTTTCAAAGGTAACTGCTTCCATAGGTTATGATAACTAGCAATTAAGGTGACAGATATATCTCCTCCTCTAAAAGACAATAGGCAAATGACAATGCCTTAGGTCTAGCCAAACTACCTCACACAATGTTTAGTGATGCAAAAAGTAACCTTATAAAAACTAGCTAAAGGAACACAGCATGATGTGCCGCTATGCTGCACATATCATAAGGAAATCTATGAGTTCTTAAAACTTAGGTTATCATCGATTAAAGCACCAAACCAAAGGACCTATTGCTCAACACCTACAAAATGATGTATGATGGCATGAGACAATAAATGCTTTAGACTATAAGATCTAAGGACATGAGGGGGAGGGTTATCTAGCAAACGAAGCTTCTCCTGTAACTAGACCTAAAAAAAAGCTATTAGGAAAGAAAACCTGTAAAGGCATCCTAAGTAAAAGTCAAGCAAGAAGTAGGGTGAAAACCCGTAAGGGTAGTCTACCCTTAAAGAGTGTACTAGGAATGAAAACTTAGAAAGGCTTCCTAGGTAAAAGATAGACTAAAGGATTGGGCAAAAACCTCTTTTGGGGTGGTCTATTCCTAAAAAAAAACCTAAAGTAGAAGTAGGCTTCCAAGAAAAAATTCAGTTTCTCCAGACCGCACAGCAAAAAGACTGAGGATTGTTTCAATAAGAATTAAGGGAAAAGGATTATGGCCCTTCATCAAACCACTAACCACGTTGAATAGCTGATAATCTCTAAAATGGCCTTTGAATAAAACTGTTAAATATTTAGAGAAAAAGATGAATAAATACATGCCCGCGCAAAGGGATGGAATGTTTATGTAGCCTTCAACATAAGGTAACAGTGTATTTAAAGAGATTGGTTCTCTCCTTGGGACCCATTTAGCATCTAATAATAGTAGTATACCCAGTGTATCAACAACTTCATACGAGTAGCGAAGAATACAGGTCAAATAGCAAGGTAGTGTATCGAAGGAATAAGACACACCTAAGATTGCAGCAAACTCCTTAGATAGGGGAAATAATTCTTGATGTCAAAATTGAAAGACGTGCAATTATAAGTCCCAAAATTAGGTAGCAGCCTTAAGGAAAGACAGATCGAGAAGTACTCTTTGAAGAAATTTCAAGCCACTATAGGGAGACAAAATAGAAGTCACATATGTATATGGAAGATTGAGAATTTTATGAAGTTTTTTTAAGAAATTCATCATTCATCTCTATGAAAAACACGAACAAACTCAAGTGCCATAAGGATTTATGTATATATCAGTGAATTTATAGCCTAAACATTGAAAAATAGGCATTTTGGGCAAAAAAGGGCATTTTCTTATTGAAAACAGGCATTTACTTGTTGAAAACAGCTATTTTACACTTTAAAATGGGTGTTTTTGGTTTGGCAAAAAATGGCCATTTTCAAGTGTAAAATGGTTGTTTTCAAGGCCCAAAATAGCCGTTTTGCTTTGGCAAAAGGCTATTTTCACCTAACACTATTTAAAGCTACCTTTTTTCCATTTTTGTCATTTTTATACATTTTCACCTTTCCTCTACTTCACCTTTTCACTACAAGAACACTATATATACACAACCATGCCTCTGTGATGCCAACAGAGCCACCCATGTCACCAACCATTGCCTGAGCACATGGTAGTACTAGGTTGCCTCACTAATGAAAAGGCCGAGTGGTTCCGATGCCTCTTAACTATCACATAGATCGGGAGCCGTTACTTATATACATAGACTCTCTGGGACCTAAGCATGCTTGTAAGGGTAGACAAGTTGCTCGCACAAGTTGGCTAGTGAAAGTTCTACTTCTGGAGGTGCGCCACATATCTAGCTATCATCTTAGAGTTTTTGAGCACTTTCTATTTCCAGCAAGCACACCTGAGCGATACATCCGCCATACATTTTGCTGCCCTCGGGACTAGATATCATATGTCATTCCTATAATTCACTAAGCTACTTCACCTACTAGCTAATAAGGATATAGAGGTCTCAAAGAGTTTAGACAAGCACTAGAAGTACCTTAGTCAGGTTGGCACACTCTACAATGCCAACTGGACTAAGGCATTATCCATTATAGATCATGTCCATTGCTACCTGCATAGAGTCTCAGTAGTCAGCTACCTAGGATATGTCGACAGTGCTAGTCAGGTCAATTGGATCAAGCTATTTGGGCTTTGGGCCATGGAGCATAGCATCCGATTCAACCCAACATGGACCATCCTTAAGCACTTGCACTGAGCCAGTAGATCCCTTGGCAAAGGGATCATCATCGGAGGAGTTATTACAGCTGTCTTACTAGGATTAGGCATACTAGAGTAGCATCTCAATGTAGCACTCCAGCAACATCTCTGGTCGATAGTGATACTTTATGTAGCCATGGGGATTGTGAAGACCAACTCATAGGCACCAGCAGGCTACAGATTGCTAATAGTAGTTGAGTTAAATGAGCAAGCCGGAGAGTAGCAAGCAGAGGATGATCACTTTATAGTTGACCTCGCTAAGCTATTAGGAGCAGACTTGCCTCCCTGGTGACTAGCTCAGAGACAAAGGACAGACGAGGTAGGCCTATCTTCTTCAACACCTCCTCTTCTAGCATTCAAGACTCTCCTATAGGGCTCGAGAGCCTAGATGATGGAGTAACTCCATCACATCCACACAGACCTTAGCATGAGGATCGAGGAGTCTTAGTGTTAGACATTTAGGAGGCTGAACATGATGGAGGTAGAGCTTTAGACACTTCAGGATTAGAGACACCCTCTAGCTCTCTAGACCTTTTCTATCCTTTTTTATCTACATATTAGCTTAGGGCACTAAAATTTTGTACTGAAAAGCTTTCATTTATAAAATTATCGTATTTTGTTCATTGCTTTTATCTTTTTGTCAAAACATTGATAAAACAACAAAATTAATGATTAAATAGACAAAGAAATAATAATAAAAAAAAGAGAAAAAGAGAGAAAAGACAAAAAAGGAAAAGACATAAAAAAATGGTTTTCATAACTGTGACATGAATTCAAAGATGCACTCACTTACTTTTTCTACACAAGGGGACAAGGCAAGTTTTCAATGCAACATCACTAATGATGAGCTAACACCAGTCTAACACCATTTGCTTAGTTGCAAGGGCAAGAACGATGACTTATCATTAACAAAATTTTTCTAAAGTCAGCTTTAGATATAATGTCTCTAACACTATTTGAAAGAAAAAATTAGCTTTGGGTGCAACGTCTCTAGCATTGGCTGAATTCAAGTGCAATGTCTCCAACATTGCCTGAATCAAATCAACTTTGGGTATAATGTCTCTAGCACTTCCTGGATCCCATCAACTTCAAGTGCAACTTCTATAGCACTACCTAAACTAATCAAATTCAAATGCAATGTCTCTAGCATTATCTGAAGGAAAAAAATCAACTTCAGATGAAATGTCTCTAACATTGTCTAAAGGGAAAAATCAAGTTCAGATGTAATGTCTTCAACACTGTCTGAAGTAAAAAAATTAACTTCGGGTGCAATGTCTCTAAGCACTACCTGAGTTAAATCAACTTTGGGTGCAATGTCTCTAAGCACTGCCTGAATTAAGTCAACTTCAGATGCAATGTCTCTAGCATTGTCTAAAGTAGAAAATCAACTTCGGGTGCAATGTCTCTAAACACTACTTGAGTTAAATCAACTTCAGGTGTAATGTCTCCAAGCATTGCCTAAATTAAATCAACTTCAGATGCAATGTCTCCAACACTATCTGAAGTAGAAAATTAACTTTAGATGTAATGTCTCCAAGCACTACCTGAATCAAATCAACTTTAGGATCAACGTCTCCAGTAGTGCCAAAATTTAATTAACTACGGTTGTAATAACTCTATTTTGGAGCACCTATAAAAGGGTCACCCCATAAGGTATGGGTCTCCTTTTTTTTGAACTTTAGGTTACCTCACGCACTCTGTAGTCACCTCCCCAAAGTTGGGGGCAACTGTAAACACTAGGTCTCAGGGGCTCCCACGTTCAGTTTGCCTAATGATGATGAAAGAACAAAAATACTGATAAATAGGGATATTAACATCTAGTTTGAAGATATTAGAGTTTTCTTTAAAACCTTTCCTTTAAGCCTTTGCACAACATGAAAAATCTTCCGGTGCGACTCAAAATGCAAGAAAAATAGGCGTCTATGGTAGGTTAAGAGCTCAACCGATAGGCTTAAGCTTGATAACCAACATTAACGCCAAGGGGGGGTGCTTCATGGTATGGATTAAAAAAATAATAAAATAAATAAAAAATAAAAATAAAAAATAAAAATTTGATAAAACAACTGTTTTCATAAGGAAAATGACTATTTTGTTAAAAACGGCCATTTTACCTACCAAAATGGTCATTTTGCCAAGATGATCGTTATAAATGGGAAAATGGCCATTTTGAGGAAATGGCTATTTTACCCACAAAACAATCATTTTCACCTCCAAAATGGTCATTTTTTGCCCACAAAACAATCATTTTCACCTCCAAAATGGTCATTTTTTGCCTTGAGAAATGTGTATAAAATTTTAAAAGTGGATTTTTAAAAGGGGTGGTCAATTTCTTAAGATATATGCACCAGAAACTTAAAATACACTTTTCAAACACTGCTTTTGTAATTTTTGAAGATTTTTTGCACAATTTTCCACTATTTTTTGTAATTTCTAAAGATTTTTTTTGCAATTTTCCAATCTTGTCGAGATATTTTCTGAAGGCAAATATACACGGTGGGTCCATTGGCCTTTTTCTATTTCTTTTATTTTTCTTTCTCTTTTATCCATCTACCAATTAGATGTGATAACTTATTTGTACAATATTTTTGTTGTATTCATTTGATGTCTATTTTATTTTATTTTTTGTTCATCTATCTATTTTGCTTTGAATATTAAAATCTTAATTTTATTGTGATGTGAGTTGTTTGATTTATTAGGGCTTGATTATCTTTTCTTTCTGCCATCTCACTAAACACCAGTGAAGCATCCTTTTACCATCCCTTTATTTTTATTTCTTTTTTTTTGCTATCTTTTTTTTTTATTTGTGCTCTTTATTTTCTTTTACGGATTCAATTTATTATTGCCCATTTTATTTATTTAGATTGTATTTTAGGATATTTCAAAATGTAATTTTATTTTTATTTTTGTTTGGTTAGAATGTATTTTAGGTAATTACAATGTAATCTATTTTTATTATAATTTCTATTGTTAATTATTTCCTTGTACATTCTGTGAATGTTGTAATAGGTAGAAAATGATTTTTACATGTTGTAAAGATAATTAAAATCATTTTGTATTTAGTTAATTGGTGTTTTGTTAATAAAATGGGTTTTGATTTTTCTTAATAAAAGTCACAATAATAAGACTCACTTTCTAAAATTTGCATGTGAGAACAAAAGTTCTCAAGACAATCAATCACCCGATTTCATGTATGATATTTTAAACTTTAAGCATTCTATTTAATTTTTATAAATATGTTTTATGATTCTTTCTACATGAATATGTGATTCATTTTAATTATAAAAACCCGCTTGAGGAAAAGGATAATATTATAAATTTGAATCAAATTTTCGTATTAACTTGAGGTATAAATAAGAGTAGGGTTTCAAACCACTCTAGTTTTGGCCCTGAAAGATATTTCTCAACTTCAATTGTGTGGGCACTCCTACCTTGTGGTGCCTAACTCGCTCTTTCTAAGCTAATCAAATAAGAACGGCTTTGGATTCCTCTAATTTCCTTCTCATCTTTTGAGACTGGAGAAGTGAGATTTAAGTCGAGTCTTTAGCTATTTTGATTTGACTGACCCTAATAAAGAAGGGATGCAAACACATATTCTAGGATTAAGGCTTGCTTATGGCTAAAATGTATACATTCATGTGATGAGCTAATAATTAAGTTCAAGAAACATTATGAATTATATGAGGTTTAAATTATATATGAAAACATGAGTGGTAATAGTATGCTAATGATTTTGATTATGTATGATGGAAATAAGACATTATGAATTAAAAACTACTTGGGAAGGTGAAATTTAAATTATAATGGTAATTATCCCTTGTGATTAGGCAACCTAGATTGCGTAGGTTGACCTGTCATTTAGGGGTGTCATAGTAGCTACTAGGGTACCCACGGGTACTTCATTTGGCCT
>CANXYI010101810.1:0-15523 GCA_948208565.1 Hura crepitans
TCATGGTATTAGATGTGGTGATGTTGTAGGCAGAGAGAGATTTCAATTTGGAGTAATGTGGAATTTTGTAAGAATTTTTTTAACAAGAGTCCCTAATATGCCATTTTGAGATATAGTGGAAAATGGTAAAGGAAGATGGAATTTATGGTTTTGGAATGGCTTCGACATGACTGGGAGCCTACTGTAAGTGAATTTAACTAAAACTTGTATTGTATTATAGAGAAATGTGGAATTTAAGGCATGTATATATGTATAGAAGTTATAATAGTATGTGTGTGCATAATGATTTGGAAGTATTATGCATGCTAGGATGTTGAATTAGCTAGCAAATATGATGCAGATGTATTTTAGATGTGAAAGTATGTGTGAACATGTGTTGTATGGATGGTCGAATGCATGGCATGTATGTCAGGGCATATATATGTGTGCATGGCATGAAAACATGGGATACTAGGATGGTAATGTGATGGATAACATGAATGTGATATGGAATATAGAGATATGTGCATGGTATGGATTAAAAAATGATGAGGCATGATGTAAGGGTAATGGAATGTGAAATTTGTATGTAAAGATGTGCTATAAAATTGGTATAATGTATAATGTTAAGTGTAGGTTTAAGAAAAATTTTAAAGGATATATGTTACTTGAGAAGTTATGTTAGGAATGATGTTTAAGTATAGAAATAAAGAGATAATGATTTATGGTATAGGATAGCATAGGTATAGGGGTATGAAGTAAAGAAAAGAATGGAAGAATGGCCAAATGAATAGTAAAAGAAATGACCAAATGAATAGTAATATTTACATAAAAAAATCTATAACTGTCTAGTAAAGTAAAAGTGACCCGTAAAAATAATAAGATGAAATGGGCTTACAACTATGTCCTAATGATATGGAATGAATCTAAATAGATGACTATTAGGGGATAAAAATAATAAGTGGACTAAACTTAAAAATAAAGCTAGAAATAAAGCTTCACTCTCAAAAGTGCTAAAGAAAAAAAAATCATATGGCAGTAAAAAAATACTATTAATACATAATTTATCTATAGATAAAATTGAATGATTAAACAAATGATAATTTTATGGAATTCAGGTGTAAAGGTGGAAGTATAAATGATACGGCATTAAAAATACTTGTATATCATAATTATTACAAAGAGTATAATGATAATACACTGAGGTTGACCTAGCATATGACAATTAATAAAGTACCACTAAGATCCTAAAGGTAAAAAGGTAAAATGCCAGACATGGAGGAAACTAGTTGCTATCTTATAGTAAAAGAGACATATAGTATGGAATTAGAACATAACACATTCTGAGATAGATGATAATAAAGTAAAATACGTACATTTATAGATAAAAAGGGAACAAAAACAAAATATTGAATGAGATAAAAGAGAAATGAATGATGCTAATGAAGAGAATGAAATATGAGTTTTGAATATGAGAGACTAATGAAACTGGAACAACACAGAGTAATACTTTAAATTATAAACTAGCAGAGTAATAAAATAAGGATGATGTTCCCATTATGGATACCCAGATAATGACACTAATAAGGAATGATAGTAATGATGAAGTAATATGGATATTAGACCATTGGCTAATTACACATTGGATAGGTCGATCGGTCAACTAGGGATTAACAGCTGCTAGAGGTTGAGTCTGAATAGATTTTAGCCTATGTATAGCGGGTGCAGCTATTGAGCATTTATCTGAGCCTACATGCTCTAAGTATAAAGAGGTCTGCAGACTGATCCCTGCTACTCACTTGATGATTGTGGATATTGAGAGGTCCCATGAGGTTGATCCCTGCTATTCACTAGATGTGCTGAGCATAATGAGATGTATTGGGATATTGGGAGGTCCCATGAGGTTGATCCTTGTTATCCCCCTTATAGATATTAGGAGGTCTATGAACTTATTCATTCTATTTGCCACTCCAGTATTAGGAGGTTCTAAGGAATCGATCCTTGCTATCAGACAGAAGGCGTGTACAGACACTAAGGTCTAAAATGTGGGCCACTGTATTAGATGATATTTGTCTAATTCTCAGACTAGGTAGGTGTAGCTACCGAGGCTTAAAATAGGGGCCACTACATAACATAATTCCTGATATCTAGTGGCTAGGAGCTTTTCCTAAACTTTAGAGGTTATAAATGGAACAACTAAAGAACTTAAATGGAATTAATGACATTAATGAAAGGACTAGTATCTTAAGCATAATAATTGGAATGACCTATGAGTAAAACCAATAGGTATGAAAGATAAGTAGTAAGATGATACATTATAAACATAGATGATTTTAGGAAATCCTGAAGATATATAAATGACTTATGTAATAAAAATAGATAAAGGAAGCATACAGAGGTAGATAGATTGAAAAAGGGTAAAATCATTATAAGAAATTCTTAAATAGACTATATAACTGAAATAAGACATTACATACATTAAGTGCCAAAATGGTAAGGATGATAATAGTGTGGCTAATTCCGTAATGATGAATTAAGTTATCAAATCATCTAAACTAGATAATAACAGTTTGCAAAGAAATAATAGGATGAAAGCATACATATGAAATTTCATGTACGATGAGGAAGTAGAAATAGAAGGAATGTCAAAAACATAAGTTAATGGTTGATAAGATTTAATAAAAGTAACTTATAAGTATTCCCATGATATATTCTTATTTGTTGGTACTGTAGCTAGTCACAGAGTCAATGCCTAAAAGTAACATAGAATATAGAGATTTAAGATAATAAAGAAAACCTATAGATACAGACATGATTATTAATTAATCTATTATTGGATGCTTAGCTGTGTGTATGAATGAATTTATGATACAATGCATGTTTTGTTAAATTCACCATTGAGTGTATACTTAATGTATCGATTATCTAATGTGCAAGTAATAGGTTTAACTAGCATTGTAAGGTGGCCAGTAGTGTAGCCCAAAACTATCCAGGTAAGATTATATCTTTGAAATTGATGTTTATCTAAGAGATAGAGGAACTCATGTATGTTACTATGGGTTTATGCTTAGATAGTTAACATGTTGATAGGTAAAAAAGTTTTATTGCTATCAACAATAATTTATGCTTATTTGTTGTAAGACTAGGCATATGAATATCATATGCCTTGGAGGTGTATAATAGATTGTTAGTTCTATTAAATAAAATTTTCATACTAAATAGAATAAACATTGGTAGAAGTTAAATGAAAGCTGCCTAGGGAAATCCAAAGATGGGTGACCTCAAAAAAGTAATGCCTTTTGCCTATTTTCCTACAAAATAGGCAGAGGGTGTTACATTTAGTGGTATCAAAGCTGGTTTAGGTGATTCTAGGCAGTAATGCATGAGTGCCTTAGGTATTTCAAGATGTTTGGGTAGTTGCCACACTACTAGAAAGTGAAGGTTATTGGTAAATTGCTAGTGGAATGAGCATGTGAATTTCTCTATAAAAGGAACTAGTGGGAAAAAGTAATGGTGACTTTGTATAATCTTTTTCCTCCTAAGTTGAAGTAGCTAGTGTTGTTAATGAAAAATAGGTAGAAATCGATAATATTTTGATGAGAAGTAACAAGCTTAGTGGATAGTATGGATGGAATTGTGTAGATATTCAAGCAAAAAGTATATATAAACATTTGTAAGGAGAAAGTGTAGTAACCTTGCATATTGAATAGTGACTATAAAATAATTATAAGGTGAATGAAACTTCAGATAAGAGAGGAAATTTGAAATCTAGCTTAGTATTATGAATAAGGAATAGATAAGAAGTAACAAAGAGTTAGTATACTCTTCCATGAACCAGAGTATCAAACGTAAAGGCAAATAATGCTACAAGAAAGGTAATGGGAACTAAAAGAAAATTTGAAGAGAACCTCAGGAGATAAAAAGAGTTGTGGTGGACCTAGGGCCTACCAAATGATGAATGAATGATTTGGTGTGTTATACATAGTGAGGTTGAATACCTTCATGAAGTTATAATAGGTAACAAATTAAGTCACAAAAGGAGGCGATTTAATTGCCTATAAATCTTGATGTAAGCTGAAGAAACTATCATCAACCCTTGTAGGGCAAGGAAAGTTATGAGGGCAAAGACATGGAATACCAATGTTAAGGAGTAAGAAAATATGAGAGTTAGACAAAAAAATGGGACTAGTGAGGCCATAAACAAAATAGAGAAGGTGTAAATGTTTAGCAAGGGTGACTTAGATGATTATAGTAAAAGAGTAATGAAAAAAAATTAAGAATAAGAAATGTCTGTCAAGGTCCTTAAGGATGAGGGCTATTATTCTTCCTTGATGCATTTAGTATCGGGCTCGAGCATTGTATCATGTAGCTTAAGTTGCATTTTGACATTTTGCATAATTGTATCATGTATGACATATTTTTCAAAATGAAAATCTATGCATGTGTTGTATAAAATGAGCATGGCATGTTAATAGCCCTAATAGAAAAGGGACTTGACAGAGCTAAGGGAAAGAGAGAGAACTGATGTGGTGATAATAGAAATGAAATAATAGGGAACAAAGAGCAGAAAGAGAATTATATGGAAAAAAAATAAAGGAGAATAGTGTTGATACTGATGGAGGAGTAAAGAAAGGACTGGGAATGCTAAGGTAAGAGCCCTATGAGGATACAATAAGAATGGAATAATGAAAAGTATAGTGATAAATCATAGTGAGCAAAGAAAAGTAGCTTAACACTTTAAGCCTAAGAGGAGAAGTAGACAAGGTAGTTAGTGTATATGAAAACACCCATGAGAAGGATGAAGTACAAGAACTACTAGACATATGAAGAGAGACTAGTTATAGAGATGCCATTAAAGGTTTTTAAGGCATAAACATATGGATTAACAATCCATCAGAAGAAATGACAAAGAAAGAGCAATATGGCATACAGGTAAGATGATCAAGGAATTTACTCTAGGTGAATTATAGTAAGGTGAACTAGGGGTAATGTTGGTAAAAATAAGGGAAGAAGAATGAGACATTGTGAATAATTATGAATAAGATAAAGGGCAAATGAGTCCAGAAGGAAAGGGATTTGCCTTAAGTATAAGACAAGGAAATTAAGGAAATAAGAGATAGATATAGCCTAGCATTAGAAGAAATACAAATACGTAAGAACACTTTCGTAGTGCTCTGTGTTTTAATTAGGAATAGAGTGTGGAAACATGATATTATGGAACTATATTGCTTAGTATTACCTAATAATAAAAAATGACGGAATTCGATGTAGTAGTGTTACAGAGCACATTAGGGGAGCTCTACACATAACCAAAGTAGAGGAGAGATATGGTTTCATAACAAAGAAACCTCCTAATAAAGAATGGAAGAGCCAAGAGGAAATAAGAGTTTTATAAATTCAGGGTGCTTAGGAAAATAAGTGAAGAATAAGGGTGCACTTATAAGAGGCTATAGACAACTGGAGTATAAAGGTTTAAACCTACTAGAAGGAAAAAAAAGGGGTAGGAATGTAAAAATAGAATGTTAAGGTGACTAATCATATGACTACAAAAAAAAATTTTGAGGGCAAAATTTCTTAAGAGGGGAACAATTGTAACGCCCAAAAAATTATCATTTCGTGAATAGGACTCCCGAGCTCAATATGGTGTCATTTAGGATATTGAAGGGCCATATAGTAGCTAAAAGGGTGTATTGGTCAAACAAACTTTGACCGATAAGAAAATGGTGAAAATGAGTGAATTAAAAATGTTAGCAAAACTAATACATCATTTTAGGCTGAGAACTAGTGAATAGTGACTTCAATTGAGGTTGTACTAGGACAACTCCAGGAAGCACTTAGATGGACCTAAAAATATCATACCCTAAAGCTTAAAAATTCCAATGAGTCTATTAGAGAAGGAATTTTAATATTCCGAGTTTGTTTGATAAGTATTTGAGATTTTTAATTTACGCAAGTGAATAGTAACCCTAGTTCCCAAAGAATAAGGTAGACCATAATGAAATTAAAGTCGTATTAGAATGAAAACCCCCAAGAAATGTGATAGAAATCAAAAGCTTTTTAGGGTTGGCTAGATATTATAGATGATTTGTCAAGGGATTCTCAATGATTGCTACTCCCATGACGTGCCAATTGAGGAAATATGTTAAATTTGTGTGAGATAAAAAATGCCAAAAAAGCTTTAATAGGTTAAAAGCTATATTGATAGAAGCTCTAATCCTTGTACAAATAAAACCTAGGAAACAATTTATCATTTACAATGATGCTTCATATAATAGGCTCGAATGTGTGTTGATGCAAGATGGTAAAGTGGTAGCCTATGAATCCAGACAGTTGAAGCCACAGAAACGAACTACCCTACTCATGATATAGAGTGATCAACTATTATCCTTGCCTTAAAAATATGGAGGCATTACCTATATAGTGAAAGATGTTATGTTTACATAGATTATAAAAGCCTGAAATGCTTGCCTACTTAGAAAGAATTTAACTTAAGACAACGAAAATGGATGGAGTTAATTAAAGAATATGATTGCTTAATTGGCTACTGTCCTAACAAGGCAAATGTAGAGGTAGATGGACTAAGCCAAAAGCTCCTATGCACCTTGATGACAATGAATATTCAATTGCAATGTCATGACAAGGGGCCTTGCTAGCTCAATTACAAGTAAAAACTTACTTGATTCAACAAGTGAAAGAAGCTCAAAAAGATTATGACTGCCTTCAACATAGAATGGGTTTAATCAAAGAGGGAAAGCCTATTGAGCATGAAATTAAGGTAGATGGATATTTACATTATCACAATTGACTGTGTACTAAATAAAGAAAACATTAAGAGATAGATATTATAGGAAGCTCATAGTTCCTCTTATGCCATGCTTCTCGAGAGCACAAAGATGTTCCAAGATTTCAAACCCTAGTATTAGTGACCAGGAATGAAAAAGGATATAGCTGAATATATAACTAGATGCCTTACCTATTAGCAAGTGAAAACCAAGCACCAGGTTCCTTCTAGATTGCTTCACCTTATAACAATATTAGAATAGAAATAGGAGAGAGTTATAATGGACTCATAATAGGACTACCCATGACAAGGAGTAAATGTGACACTGTGTGGGTGATTATTGACAGGTTGATTAAGAGAGCATATTTCATCCCAATAAGATTAGATTATTTCCTAGAGAAACTTGCATAGCTATATATTGATGAAATAATCATATAACAAGGAGTATCGACATTTATCATCTCAAATTGAGACCTAAGGTTTACGTCTGGGTTTTGGAAAAATTACATGATGCCTTGGGTACTTAACTTACCTTTAGTATAGCTTTTCACCCATAAATAGATGCTAAATTAGAATAGGTGATCCAGATACTAGAAGACATGCTGAGAAACCATGCCATCAAGTTAAAGGTAAATGGGACTGATATTTGTCCTTAGTAGAGTTTACATACAATAACAGCTATTAAGCAAGCCTAGGAATGGCACCTTATGAGGCTTTGTATGGGAGAAAGTGCATAACTCTATTATACTAGATATAATTAGGAGAAAACAAGCTGATAGGGTTAGACTTGATTAGAGATATAGAAAAGAAGGTTAAAGTCATCAAAGAATGGTTAAAAGTTGCAATTAGTAGGCAAAAAATCATATACAGATCTAAAATGAAAGCCGATCAAGTATGAAGTTAAAGATAAAGTTTTCTTAAAAGTATCACCTTAGAAGAAGGTACTCTAATTTGGCAAGAAAAGAAAACTAAGCCTGAGGTTCATTAGCCCTTATGAAGTGATTGAATATGTTAGATCAATAGCATACAAACTGGCATTACCCCTATAATTATAGCAGTTCCATGATGTGTTCTATCTTTTGATGCTAAGAAGATACAAATTAGACCCTTCACATGCACTTTCAATAGAAGAGATAGAAGTACAGCTAGATCTATCATATGAAGAAGAATCAGACTAGATTCTGGCATGAGAAGTAAAAGATCTACATAACAAAATAGTGCCATTGGTAAAGGTGTTGTGGAAATACCACAGTTACAAGAAGTAATAAGGGAAAGTGAATAATAGATTAGGGAGTAATATCCACAGTTATTTCAACCAAGTAAATTTTGAGGATAAAATTTCTAAAAAGGGGAAGGAATTGTAATGCTTAAAAATCCTAGTTTTGTGAATAGTATTTTTTGGGGGCATGAATAGTATTTTTTGAGTAATTGGGTCACACTAAGGAGGCTAAAGGGGAGTACTATTCATAAAACTATAATGGGTGAAATATGATAAGAATGAAGTTATTTGCATTGGCTATAGAAACTATAAAATTTTTTATGTCGATGTCTAGCAAATAGTGACCTTAGTTCATATTGTGTTGGAAATTGGTCGGGATATGCTCAGACTAACCTAAAAATACCATACCCTGAAGGTCAAAAATTCCAAATAATTTAATGGTGGTGGAATTCAAATTTTTTTGACATAGGTTGATATTTAATTAGAATTCTTACTTATGTAAGTGAATAAATAAACAAGTTCCCATTGGAATTTAGGACTGAGATTTCAAAGGTCCTTAATTAGGAATTCTTATAATTTTTTATGCTCAAAGTAAGATTTTTAGAGGTCTCAAACATTAAAACTATATTTTAAAGCTTAAAATGTAAATAGGATTAATTGGGATCGTTTGATTGCCACGTGGCATAATCATAGCCAACCAACATCTTAATATAAATAGGTTCATGTGTGTGTGACTACATGGGATCAAAAACACATCATTTGCTCATTTATCATCTCCTCATCTATTCCTCCCAAAGCTGATGTCATTATCACTCTCCCTCTCCTTCCTCAAATCATCCTAAATTCCTTTGATCTTTATATGGAAAATGGTTCTTGTAGTGTTTAGAACTTGATTCCAATGTCACTTTTTCAAGAACCATTTTCCATTTGAAGATTAGTGTCTAGAACTTGATTCCAGCATCACTTTTATAAGAAATAAAGGTTTAGAAGTGAAAATGGAGTTTTGAAGATATCGAGTTTTAAACCCCTAAATCACACCAGACCTCGAATTGAACCCCTAGTTATTTTACTAGGTAACTAAAGGCACTCTAGATCATGGTTCTACTTTCATTTTCAAATTTGTAGTTGTATATATTTTTCTATGAATTTTTCTAATTTGTGCTATATTATGAGATTTAGAGAACTTAGAGAAGAATAAGAAATGAGGCAAGGAAAAGCTGTAGAATCAAACTCGAGATGTTGTATAACATCTTTGTAAGTGTATTCGATAAAATATATGCCTAGAAGTGTGATTTGTGAAATTTCCATAATAAGTGACAATTATATATTACATGCTTTAGGGGTTAAGATAACCTTAAATTGATGTTAGGGGTATATTAGGGTTTAACATGTGTGAATGGAATTATCTGAATAAAAAATATAGTGAAAATGAGTTAAATACAAAAAGTAGAAAAATGTGTATGCAATATGGAATTTAGGGATGTAGATGGAATTTATGAAATTATTGTGTGAGAAGGAAATTAAAGTATAGTGAGCTAAAATCAATGAGTACAACATGTAATAAGAGTGTACATTGATGGTTGTGTGAAATGATGTGAATGTAGAGCATAAAATGTATGCATGTACATGGTGACATCTTTAGTGCATTTGTGTGTAACATATGAATTAGTGCATTTGTGTGTAACAAGTGTAATGGTAACAATATTTAACAATGTGCATAATATTAATAGTTAACATGAGAACTAAAAATGACAATGATGATGCATGTAATAAAAATGGTAATGCTCGATAACAATTGATAAATATGCGTAATGAGACCCATGTGATGAAATGAATAACATGATAATGGCATGACATTGTTAAACAAAAATATGATTAGAACCTAGCATGATAATACGGTCATGTGAATAGTAAATAATAAAAGTTGGACATAATAGCCTATATATATTAGATAGCCTACTGGATAGGTTAACTGGTCAACTAGGGAATGTAGCAGTTGCTAGAACACTTCAGTGTCATTGATGTTAATACTTGATTTCATTTGATCATATCATGTGGGTGCAGTCATCAAGAGGTCTGATAGAATCACTGCACATATTTTTAAGTAGGTACAACAGTTGAGAGGTTTAGTAGGACCACTGCACACCTATTATAACGCCTAGAAATTTCTGGCATTATAAATAGTGACAACCGAGGGTTATGAATAGTGATTTTTAGGATATGATTAGGATTTTCTTATTGATTATAGGATTAAGTTATAAGTATATTGTGGGTAAATTTTGATATGAAAATAAGGACATTTAAAGGTTTAACGAGCAATAATAAACACGATTGTGAATAGTAAATCCCGAAGTCCTAAACAGTGACTTCAAATATGAGAATAAGGTTTCTAACCTTACTAATCATGAGTTTATGTGCTGAATAGTATATGTTTATGGTTTTATGAAGAAATGAGAACATTCGAATAGAAATCAAATGGTATCATGCAGGTATATGAATAGTACCACCCGAGAGTGAATAGTACCTCTTAGGACCTAAACCACACAAATGTTACAGGATGATAGGACTAATTATAAGATAATTGTAGGTAAAGTTTAGATGAAAAATAAGGTCATTAAGGAGGTTAAAAATAGAAGTCAAGTTTGTACACTGTATAATGAATACTAACATAGTTAAAGTTAAACCATAAAATAATTTTGAAACAACTTAGATGAACCTAGAAATGCCATATCCTGAAGCTTAAATATTCCATGGATTATAATGGTATAGGTATTGGAATTTTTGAACATTAAAAAATATTTTATGAAAATCGGGTAAAGATAAAAGTATCGTATTTAATCAATTTTTTGAAGTTTTTGAGTTTGGTTTATTTTTGAGTTTCTAAGAAATAATATTTATGATTATTTGGGACCATAATAGATGTTGATTGATGAAGGAAATGATGAACAAAAATAAAATAGCGTTAAAAGAGGATTTTATAACAAGGTTTTATTTGGGCCCCTACATCTCTTTTAAGTATTAATCTTGGCCCTTGATCTAAAGGTATAAAAACCCCTTTTACAGCAGCAAAAAGAGGTATTTCTAGCAGCCTTCCTCTTCTTTCCTTTTTTTTTTCCATGTTAGAAGCCATGGGAAGCTATTTCTAAGCTTTTTCTCTTCTCTAATCACCAAATTTCCTTAACAAGACTTGATTTTCATGGTCTCCATCAATTCTAAGTCCATTTTTACTAAGATTGAGGGCTGAAAATTGGAAAAATTTTGGTTGTTCAAGCACGGGGTTGAATAGTGATGAATTTCATGTAAGTGGTTCTTTTGTTTTTTTTTTTATTTTTCTAAGGTGTGTTAAGGTTCCATAATAAGATATATCAAGTTGGATTTTAATTTGGAAGTATATTTGAATTATTATGAATTTTTTAATATTATGGATAAATAGTGACCATGTATGGGAAAAAGGGTTTGTTTTTAAGCTTTGACATTTTTCTAAGATGTAATTAGATGCCAATAAGAAGTTTATCAAGTTAATTTGAGAATTTAATGGCTGTTATAATTATTGTACATTTTTGGAAGTTATGGGTGAATAGTAATTGAATAATGCATAAGTGGTTATTTTTGGGGCTTTTATAATTTTTAGGGTGTCTTTAAGATGCCAAAAAGAGTTATATAAGGTTGATTTGAAGAATTGAGGCATATTTTAATTATGGTGAATTTTTAATTATGGATTGAGATTATGTTTAAGAGGTGATGAGAAGGAATCAAGGGAAAAAAGAAAGTAAAGGCTTAAGGAGGCTATTAGAGAGTAATTGAGTTTAGTGAGGTAAGTGTATCCCTTATAATATGTGTGATCAAGTTAAATTGTGCTTAATTGATATATATGCCTTAAATATACATAATATGTCAATGTGAGTAATTATGTGTAAAATGCTCTTTCATGTAGATTAATGAATTTGATTGTGTTACATGGTAAATGAGATGTATGATAATATATTTAAGATGATTTGAATGTATGGAAATGTTGTAGAAGTCATATTATGGTAATAATGCAAATATGTGCAATATGATGTAAATGGTGTATAATTTTATGTACATGGCTAAGTATGCATGCAATTGGATTTAAACATATTTACACACATTATAAATGTATGATATAGCACTTTAATTGGTGAGAATGCATGAGGAAGAAAGTGAGGACATTATGTCCATATTGTATTTGTATGATATGAATTGTGGGTATTTATATCTAATGAATGTATTATGCAAGATTAAAGCATACAACCATGACGTATGATGTTTTGGATATATGTTAATCTAATTATGAGATCAAAATGATCAAATGCTTTGATGATACATGTATGGCTGGTTAACTATAGAGGCATACATAGGTGTGTATATCTTGAAAAATGCATGATAGGCATGTTATGTGCTTATATGTGGTAAACATGAATGAGTTAGGGTGAGATGAGATATGTAATATGTTATGTTTATAATGCATGTAAATACATATATGTGCTAAGTATGCATGCTAGCTATATGGTTTACATATATATAGATGAAATTGAGTAAATTAAACTTATGAGTATGCATTTATCATGTTAAGATGATATATGTAGAGGTATGTAACTTGGCGGTCGAATGGTCTATTAAGTTACTTATGAGAATATATGATTAACATTAGGTACATAAGGGTGATGTATGAGAAATGATGACAAATATGCTTGACTATATGATATAAGATGTATGTGGTGGATGAATGCATGTATGAGCATTTATAATGCCTTAGTCGAATGGCCTAATGACATGTATGTGGAAGTGTAACCTTAAATTTATGCTTGTTAAGGGAAATGCATGAACACAAAAGTTATAATATGTATGAACATTATAAAAATTGTGCTTAAAGTGAGACAATGCATGAGTGATACATGTACGTCAAGTAGCTAAATGTTTATCATGATTGTAAGTGTGTGAGATACATAGGAGGCATGGATTGAATCATGCACGCCATATCATTAGAGTATTCATGATGTAAAATAAGGCACAATGTAATGTGGTTATGATGGATACGAAGCATATGCAATTTGTTATAATCGAATGGTCTAAGCCATGTAATTTTATGTATGTTGCATACTACGTATGTTATGCAAATTGCAAGACCATATAGATGGGAATGATCATGTGAACATGTAATGACATGTGTAATATAATGGAAACCTATTTGAACATATATATAAACTATCAATATATTAAAGATGAAATAATTATATGAATGGCACATGGTAGTTATGAAACACCATAATGCATGATGAAATAATACTATAGTTGAATGGCTTAATATGAGAATTGACATATAAAAGATTATATGATGATATTGTGGATCGCATATGGTAGTCATGAAACAACATAATGCATAATGAGCATATGATATATTTGAATAAGCTATATAAAAATGGACGAGTGCTTTAGGCATTCATCAAATGCTTATGATAAAATAATGCAAATATAAAGAAAAAATGGCGTAAAGTGATTTAAAGAGTATAATGTTTATAATAATGATTATTATGCATAAAAGATGGATATGTTGATGTGCTAATCAATGTACTCATATTGTATGAATGTTAATATTATGGGATTAATAAATGGTAAAGAACATTAATTTTCCCTTAAGGTCATGTGTTGACTAAACTGAAGGTAAAATTTACTTGATCTACTTTAAGAAGGAGAAATTTAAATAAACATGGTGAGTTAGCCCATATGATTAGGCAACCTAGATTAGATAGGTTGACCTGTCAACTAAGGAGTTTAGTAGCTATTAAGGTACCCACAGGTACTTCATTTAGCCTACAGGTAGTATTTTGACTACAAATCATGACTTTAGACTTTGGGTCCTATGTCATAAACTTATTTGACCTATGGGCAATTACCTCGAGACATGATTTTGGACTTTAGATCTTATGCCATGGGCTTTGAGTTTGTATATGATATTTAGGTCCGAGTTTTGGACTACAGGTCCTATGCCTTGGATTCTAAATCTTGATTATATCCTTTGGGTTTGTGGATAATCTGTGGATTAATATGGCTGCAAGACATATCCCACTATCTAGTTTTAGATAGTTGTCTTTTATGTATAGGCGATAAAATGATTGATTTAATATGAAGATTTAATTAGGGGAAACTAAGTAGAATTTTACATGCATGTTAAATAGTGACTTTATTAAGATGTTAATGATGTGTACATATGTATGAATAACCATTATTTTCATTATGGAATGGAGATTATGCATAAGGTATTTCCTTAAGTTGCTATGATTAATGCTGAAATACTTATGTATGCTTATGATGAGTTATGTATGACCATGATATGAGTTCAAATGTTATATGGCTAAGGCATATACATAATATGCTTATAAGTTATAATGAAAATAAAGGTATGATAATGTTTGTGCCAAGTGTAAAAATGATGTTTGAAATGACTAGGTATATGAATTTATTATGCTTATGTATGAGCTGTTATGGATAAATCATACAAATGAGATGATGGTTCTTTTGCATGTTGTTTTATATTGTAAAATATGTATGCTCATATCCTTAATATTGATAATGTCCTATTTAACTATGCCTTTTTACACATGTTGCATTATTGATTTATAACATGATGGATTAGATATTATGAATGATTATAATTTAAAGTATTTGATTTAAAATGAAAAAAAAGGAATGTGCCGTACTATACTAAATACACCACTAAGCTCCAACGCTTAGTGCATCATTTGTTTGTGATGAGCAGGTAAATTGGATAGGTTGAAAAGGAAGAACCTCTAGGCTAAATGTAATGACCCAAAAATCCCAACTCTCATGAATAGTACTTCCTGGGATGAATAATGCTTCCCAAGACTTGAGTCACACCAAGCATACCGACAGGAAGTATTAAATACAAGAGAATTATAGGCAAAGTTTGAAGTCAATTCGAAGTCATTCAGATGGTTAAAAATGCTAATTAAGATTTTATAATACTGTCTTGTGAATAATGCTGCAGGCAAAGCTAAACCGTAAAAAAAATTAAAAGTTGCTCAAAATAATCCAAAAATATTACAGCCTAATACTCAAATATTCTGAATAGTCCAATGGCTTAAGAATCGAAATTTTTTTAGTTCAGGAACTATTTTTACCCAATTTTTAGGACAAAAAATATATTAAATTTTTAGGTTATTGTCAAAAATTGGGCATGAGATTTTAAGAGGATTTAGGGCTTAAATTTATAGAATTTTGGGAATAGGAATGGAGGAAAACTAACTTTTTTATTGATAATAATAATTTTTCAAAGCAAAGAAAAATTAATATTTCAAAAAGTATAAAAAGGGAGATTCTACACTCCTCTCTCACAAATACCACATAATCCTCCTTTCCTCCCTCCCTCCATTTTCTGCCCACTTCTCTCCCTCTCACTTTTTTTTGTGATTGCTCTCTCTTTAGAGGGACCAACGAGGCAAGTTTACACTCGAAATGATGAGCATTTCAAGATGAGTTTATGGACACCAAAATCGTCTAGAATG
>CANXYI010101829.1:0-11612 GCA_948208565.1 Hura crepitans
TTACATTAACATGCATGGACATGTTTTATTTAATCTTGTTTTAGTTTGTTTAATGAATTTTGGTTTGTAAAACTCTTATGAGTCTAAAACTTTAGTTTTGAACATTTTTGGTTTGGCCTAAGATGGTGGCCTATACATGGATTTTGGATAATACTTTTGGAACTATCAACTGAGATTTCATTATGATGTATAAAAAAAAGCTTTAAATATGTTAAATATTTTTCTTAGATGTATAATGAGAATGTAAGCTAAGAATGCCATGAGCATCTAGAATAACGAGTGCCATAGGCACATAATATGACATTCCTCCATCTGGTTTTCTAGGATATCTAGAGGAAGGGCATCACAGTATGTCTATATATAGTGTGGCATGTTGGTGTAATATTGAATGGAAGTGCATTGTGATTAAGTAAGGTTTGCGGCAAACTTTAAGTCAATTACAAATTAGTGTATAAAAAATTTATGGTAAAATTCTTAGTGAATTTTTAGGTAAATTCTTTATGAGATTTATGAGGTTTAAGTGAAATTGGGAATTTATGGTAAAATTCTTAGTGAATTTTTGGGTAAATTCTTTATAAGATTTATAAGGTTTGATTGTAATTGGGTTTTGGAATTTGAGCAGTTCTCTTGTTCTTATATCTCTTAATTCAATTAGTGAATTTTTTGCTCCCCTTTGCCCTTGGATGTAGGCTTGGTGCCAAACCATGTTAAATTATGTGTGTTTATATTTCTCAATTTTGTCTTTTAATATTTTTGTTGATCAAATTTATTAGCCTACAAAATAAATTGTTTAGCATGGATCCATCTCTCTGAAAGTGGTATTAGAGCTAAGTTCATTGATTAATATTTATTTTGGTTAACTATAGTGACAATAAAGCTTGAAATTGAGAAGTATGATAGCAGTGTTAGCTTTGCCTTCTGGCAAGTTAAAATAGAAGCGATTTTGACACAAAATGTGCTACATAAAGCATTATTGAGTAAGGATCAATTGCCTGGAAAATTAAGTAAGGAGTAAAAGCAAGATTTGGAAAAAAAAAAGTATTTGATGCTATAATTATGCATGTTGAACAAGGTTTTGCGTGAAGTAATTCATGAAAAGACTGCCAAAAACTTATAAGAGAAGTTAGGGTCTTTGTACATAAAGAGGAACCTCACTAGCAAATTGGTTTTGAAGCATCACATACACATGTTTAATATGGCAGAAGGTGCATCCATGAAAATCCATATCGATGAATTTAATTCTATTATCATTGATTTAAAAGTTTTAGATATTAAATATGTAAAGGAAAACAAGGCCCTTATGTTGTTAAGGTCATTACCTCCTTCCTATAAAAATATTAAAGAGACTTTAATTCATAGTAGAAAAACTTTAATTGTAGAAGAGGTTAAGGAATTTTTATTCATAAAAGATATTGTTGATAAATAGTGTGACACCCCTTACCAGACTACCTAAGAATTCCTACAGGCAAAGCACTTCCTACCAGGTCACCTATCCTTAAATTGCTCCAAGTGTGCATTCCTTAACACTTAAAGATAGATTTATAACTTTATTAGATATTGCTTAGGTTCTCAATTTAACACTTATATTTTCATATGTGGTATAACAGACCTAAAACAACCCATTTTACAAACATTCTACATGCTATATAAAATTGGGCAGCACAATGGCTACCTGAGTGACTTTTCGAAATTTTTTTCACTTATAAAAGCACTTCTATCAATAGCAATATCATTCTACCTCCTCCTAGACCCTTTTGGTCCCCCAATCAACATCATCACACATCAATAAACACATCAGAATCACAGAGGACCTCAGGCCAACAGTCATCAGAAACTCATGAGGATAAACCATACAAATAAACCACATGTTTATATACATCACACCTATCCTTTTTATATATACAAACATAAGCAGCCTCTAAGCATGCTAAATCTATAAAATATAGTGTTTACACAAGTGCTAACTTAACAAAACAAAGGAAAAAGACTCTATGTACCCTTTACAACATGTACTACTACACCACACGATCCCCAAGGCTGGACTGCTTACCTTTGCAACTTGCATGCCAAAACACCAGTATACTGAGCATAAAACTCAGTGGTGAATTTAAGGTACTTAAAACATGTTATATGCAATGGTTCACATGCAACAATGATATGACAGTTAATATGCAGTTTATGGATGGTATATCAGTTAATTTATGCAATTTAGGTGATTTGCCACATTTTCCCAATAGTTGCCATAATGCCACTGTAATAATTTCAATTAAATTAATTATGCAGTAACTTGCCATCAATCAAGTCTATATATTAATTCAATTTAATTTAATAGACCCGACTAGATAGACTACACCTAAGACGTTGGACTAAGAAGGAACTAAAAAGTTGTGTAGTGGCCTATATTTTAGACCTTGACCGCTACACTGGCTTGATCTGATAGTAGGGATCAGCTCACTTGAACCTCTTAATACTAGACAAGAGATAACAGGGATTAGTCTATAGACCTCCCAATATCTCAAACAAATCAACCCCTAATCACATTGTAGATAGTAAGGATCAGTCCATAGACCTTTCAATATCCAGATAATCATTAACATCAAACACTTCCAAAAGATAGCAAGGATCAGTCTGTAGACCTCTCAATATTTAGAAAATCATCAATAGTTATCTAGCAGCTGCTAATCCCTAACTTGACCAATCAACCTATCCAGTGGGTGTTTAACTGATCCATCTTACCTTATTTTATGTCTATTTATTTATTGATCATCATATTATAATATATAAAAGTGAAAAACACGTAGTTTTGAATTTATTTTAATAGTCAAAATTTGACCTGGACTATTATAGGTCATTTTTTGTCTTAACGGAAAGTTACGAGTCAATTTTCTAAGGCATTCTAGGTCATTATCTTAAGCATAATTAAGTTCACATTAAGTCTAGTTTAAGCCATAATTTTAAATCCAATTATGCTCAAGTTCAAAGCAATTTCAGTGCCTAAGTCAATAAATCATTTTTTCAGGATAATTATAGGTCATTTTTTATGTTTTTCATACATAGTTATAGGTCTATAACCTCAACTCTCTAGGCATTTTTTCATGCCAGTTCACTTGCCATTAAAGGCCATTTATCATGCCATATTATCAATCTCAAAATGCCATTAAAATTTGCTCCAATGGCCATCTCAAAATGTCATTCCAATTAAGTAAGTTTTAGGTCATTTTTACCTAAGTTTTCTAAGTCCATTTCCAAGTCCTTTTAAGTACCAATTTTTAATGTAACACCTTTCATCCTAACCTACCATTTCTTAAGCCATATTTCTATATATGTTATTACATACTTTATGCCATAATTACACATACATTTCCACCTATTTCATGCCAATCTCACATTACTCATTTCATGCACAATATGCCATGCCACAACATGTATATTTTACTTAACTTACCTCATATACCTCTCGACCAAAGGTGATTAATGGCCATATGCATGCTTTTATCCACATTCAATCACACATACACATATATTAACATCATTTAAGCATACATACACACACACACACACACACACACATCATATGACATACTAACCAAGCCTTGACATGCCATGTACATGCCTCAGCCACACCATGAAACTATGCTTACATGCCTTTTTCCATCAAATTCACCACATGCACATAGCATACTACCCTTAACATGCCATTTCCCATTTAATACTCTAAATTACCATGGCATACACATGCCTTACAACTCAAGGAACCTTAAACTACTTCTCGGCCACTTAAGGTAATATCACTAAAACTTCCCTTTTTCCACCATACACACACACAAATCATACCTTTCCATATCACATATACCAAAAGCCACCACCTTTCCATCTAATTCTAGCCATACACATAGCGCACACACACACACCATCCTCTAGGCCAAAGTGAGGCCATGACCTTCCTTACTTTCTTCCACCAAATCATCACACAATTCATACATATAGCATAGAATTAACCTTAATATAAGCATAACACATCATTTTACCTACACTAACCACAAGTTCCATACACCATTCCTACATACTTTGCGCATAATTTCTAAATGACATGCTTTGAATACATTAAATTCACTTACCTCTCTAACAAGCAAGGCTTTTTCTACACTTCAAGCTTGTGAATTGCCTTATTGCAATCCTCCTCCCCTTTGGCCTACATACACACGACAATCCCTTAGAAAAATTATCAAAAATTCCTCAAGCCTCCAAACCAAAATCTAAAGACATAAGCCTCCTTAGAATGGTCAAATCCTCTAGGAAATAAAATAAAAAGGGGGGAAACACTTACACACACAAAGTTAGTTTCCAAGCTCCCTTTATGTATACTTGAGGACTCATTGAATTTTCTTAGTTTCTATGGACATCTATGGCCTTTAAACCCTTCAAAGATTAATTTTCAACTTATCATTAGAATTTATGGTGATAATTGGAGGCTAATTTAGGCTTGGGAAGCCATGAAAATAGAGAGATGAAGGTGGAAATGGCATTGAGAGAGGAAGAAGAAAGGAGAAAATAGAGGTGGGTGAGGTGTTCATGCCAAGTGGAGGCTTAGGTGGCATAAGAAGGGTATATATAATGGCTGAAGTGGCTTGGGCGGGAACACATGTCACCCTAGCACCCCGAAAATGCTCAATTTCAGTAGAAAATTTGGAAATTTTTAAAAATTCACTCAGACCTCTAAAAATTATTACGTTTATTTTAAAAATCCTTAATTAGGCTTATTTAAAGGCTCATAAAATTTCACAACCAAATTCCCTCGGTAGGACAGTTAACTAAATGCCTTGGTTTACGTGTAAAATCTAAAATTAAGAAAAAGTAGCAAACAATCTCGAAATTTAAAAATTCCTTCACCAATGGACTCAGGGGAATTTTTGACCTTAAGGGTATGGTATTTTCAAATCTGTTCGAGTACATCTCAGGTCATTCTTGGCCCAAGTCTATCTGAGTTTACAGTCCACTGGATTTTGGCATAAAATAATTTATTAGTTTTACTAAATCTTTAAATTAAGTCATTTTCATCATTTTTAAGCCCTTTAAAGTTTCATTACAATACGCCCTTCCTCAATTCTTGTAAAGGTGATCCGGCACTCTGGGCACACTTTTCGAGCCTCGAAGGTACTGTTTACAGAGCTTTAACTTATAGGCATTACAAATAGTTTTATAATGATAAAAATAATTTAGATGAAACTCTAGTTATTAGAGATAAACTTAAATTTAAAAATAAAAGATTGGCTTGTTATTATTGAAAAAAATGGCATATTAAGCTAATTGTCTTGATTTTAAAAATAAAAATAAAGAAAAAATAAGGAAAGTGACAATCATGTTAAAGCCGGTATTGTTCAAAATGATTATAACAATGTATACATTGTGATGAAGTCTAGTGTCAAAAATAGCCTAGAACAGATTTTAGATTCTGCTTGTTCATTTTATGTATATGTGCATAGCGATTGGTTTTCATCCTATGAAATAATAGGTGGTGGAGCTATTGGATAAATAATTATCATTCTTGTAAAGTAGTTGGCATTGACACTGTAAAAATCAAGATGCATGATGAAGTTATTAGAATTCTTAATAAGATTTAGTATATTCTGAATATGAAAAAGTATTTATTTCTTTATCTATTTTGGATAATATGGGTGTAGATTTACTGATAGAGGTAGAGTTCTGAAAGTTTTGAAAGGTGTTTGTGTTATGGTGAAGACTAAACAAATTGGTAGATTATATGTGCTACAAGGTTCTATTGTTATGGATTTAGCTACACATTCATTGAATAAAACAAGTTCAATTGTGATCAAAATTTGACGAATGAAAGATTTGAACCAAAATGGTCTTCCTATTGATAAAAGAACATTGGGATTGGAATCTTATGGGAATTGTGTTTTGGATAAATACAAGGAAATTAGCTTTAATGCAAGGATTCACAAGATTAAATGTACTTTAGATAATCTGATTGACATGATGATTAAACCTCATTTAATGAGTAAGTTCAAGTCTTGTGTAGGCTTGATAGGTGTTTGTCAAAATTGAGCATACCTAAAAAGGCTATTACAGAAGATGGAGAAAATGTTCAAACAAGAGAATTCAAGTCAAAGACGGAAAATTGTTAAGTTGACTTGAATTTATTTTTGGACCCTCTAACATATTTTTTCTTATGACTTAAACCTAAATACAATTATACCCATAAAAGACCAATTATTTATTAAATAGCATTGCATTTCCTATTTAATGAAGAAATTGGTTGTTAAAGTTCTATTGCTAATTAGACTTAGGTCCATGGGTTTCTTTAAGCATGTATGTCTATATATAGTGAGGCTAGCTAGTGCAACGAAGTGCATCATGATTAAGGGAGGTTTGCTGCAAACTTCACGGCAAATTAGAAATTAGTGTACAAAGAATTTTAGGAAAATTTTTAGTAAGTTTTTTGGATAAATTTTTTCTTAGATTTGAGTATAATTAGTTTTTGGATTTTGAAGAGTTCTCTTATTTTTGTATCATTTAATTTAATTAGTGAATTTTTTTATTTTCTTTATTTATGAATGTGAATTTAGTGTCGAATCATATTAAATTATGCATATTTATTTTTCTCATTTTTTATCTTTTGCTATTTTTATTGATCGAATTTGTTAATTTATAAAATAAATATTTTATTAGACTAAAAATTTATTTCTCAATAATATATAATTATTTTATCAATACAAAAGATATATTGAGAATTTCGTATTTTTAACACCAAATGCTCAATTCACAACATTGAGAGTAAGATGGACAAGAAATAAGAAAGCAACAATTCATGGCAACAAGCTAATCTGCAATACAGCCATGTATGATTGTTTGAACTTGAAAGTTTTTTTCAGTGTTTAATAATTTGTAAAATTATATGATGAAATATGTGCAAATCTTAGAAAGATTTTGTTCATTATATTGATGAGTAACTGTCTTCTAGTATTTATATACACAAATCATGCATAAAGCATGAAGTAAAAAAATAGCTAAGCTAAGCTAGGTGAGCTAACAATATGATTTAATAGAAAGTAACCAACTAACAGAACCTTAATAGACTAACTAACATATTTAATAGAAGAAAAAATAGAAAATAAATATACATAATATTTTTCATCCCCCCTCAAATTGGACCCGCATGAATGTCAAGAAGTTCCAACTTGGATTTAAGATGGACAAATAAGGGAAAAGATAATGCTTTGGTGAAAATATCTGCAGTTTGAGAAGAGAAGTGAATGTGATAAAAAATAATGAATCTCGCCTTAAGTTGATCATGAATCACATGGCAATCAATGTCCAGGTGCTTTGTTCACTCATGAAACACTAGATTGGATGCAATGTGAATGGCAACTTAATTGTCACAATGAAGAGAAATGGGAAGAAGAACATCCACATGCAAATCTTTAAGAATATAAGTGATCCACTCTAATTCACAGACTGTTGCAGCCATGGAGCGGTATTTAGCTTCAGCTGATGATTTTGAAACTATCTCCTATTCTTAGTTTTCCAAGAAATAGGACAAGATCCTAAGAAGATACAAAAACTAGTGAGAAACCTTCTTATATCCATACAAGAGGCCCAATAAGCATCACAGTAAGCCTAAAGATGGAGAGAGTTATTTGTGGGGAAGAAAAGACCTAGAGAATGACAACCTTTGAGATAATGAAGACCATGAGTTGCTACCTTTATATGATAATCTCTAGGTTGATGAACATATTGAATTAACTGCTAAACTGCATATGTAATGTCAGGCCTACTGAAGCCCAAGCATAACAACCTTCTAATGATCCTTCTATAAACTTGAGGATCACTTAAAAGCTGACCTTCCTCCTGAGATAGCTTCACTCTTTTTGGAAAATGAGTTGAATTTGGTTTGGAACCAAGTAAATCCGCATCAGCAAGCAAATCAAGAATATACTTGCATTGATTCAAATAAATGCCATCTGATGTTCTAGCAATTTTCAAACCTAGAAAATACTTTGCTAGCCCCAAATCCTTTTATAGTGAACTGTGCATGAAGACTTTATTTGAATTGATCAATTTCATCCACGAATTACCACTAATTATGATATCATTGACATATACTAATAGGATGAGAAATGTACCCCCTTTAGTAAAAGTGAACAAACAATGGTCATATGAAGATTAAACAAAACCATACCTCTGTAGAAACAATGTTAGTTTAGTGTTCCACTATCTAGAGGCTTGTTTTAAGCCATATAAAGACCTTTGAAGCTTACATACTTGTCTAGGCTTAGCTTTGTCATAGCCAGGTAGGGGCAACATGTAGACCTCTTCATGAATAAAACCACACAAAAAAAAGCATTATTAACATCAAGTTGATAAATGGGCCAGTTAAAAGATGCAATTACGGCTAATACAACCCTTACTATCACCACTTCAGCCACAGAAGAAAAACTTTTAATATAGTCTATCCCTTCAACTTGAGTATAACCTTTTGCCACTAAACAGGCCTTATTTTTGTCAATTGACCCATCTGGGTTAAGTTTCAATTTAAAAACCCATTTACATCCTATGGGACTTTTGCCTTTTAGCAACTCTATCAAAGACCAAGTATTGTTCCTTTCTAAAGCTACCAATTCCATTTGCATGGCTTGAACCCATTGTGCAGAATTTTAAGCTTTAGTATATGAATGAGGTTCATGATGAGAGGTTACATTGGCCAAGAAATCAATATATATGGAATCAAGACATTGATTAACAAAAAAAAGGGAATGTTTTTGGTATATGATGAGTCTTGGAAGAATTATAAGAAGAATGATGAGGAGTATCAATAATGGAAGCTAAGTTGGTGACATAATCTTCAAGCCACTTTGGTCTATTAACTTGCCTTTTCCTATTAAGAATGAGAGCAAGATCGGTATTATTTTCACTAGGTGGAGACGATGAAACTGATGAGGAAGACTGATCTAAACAAGAAAGTCTGATGGGAAACGAGTACGGGTTGAAAAAGAAGAAACAGTTAAAGGGCTTTGTGTAACAGGTATAATAGTAATGGGAACTTGACTGAGAATCTCATCTGATGGAATTTCCTTAAAAGGAAAATGAGTTTCATGAAATTCAATATCTCTAGTGACTATCACATTTTCATTTTCAATACCAAAGACCTTAAACCCTTTTGTCCCATTCACATACCCCCAAAAATATGCATTTAAATGCCCTAACATTAAATTTTTCTTACTTGGATGAATATTTGTTGAATAACATAAACATCCAAATACCCTAAGATGGTTGAAATCTGGTAATTTGCCAAATAACAATTGATAAGGAGACCTCCATTTATTTATTGATGTTGGAGTTCTGTTTATCAAATAGGTAGCATGCAAAATTGCTTCTCCCCAAAATTTAAGTGGTAGAAATGCTTGGAACAGTAAAGCTCTAGCCATCTCTAAGATCTGTCAGTGCTTCCTTTCAACTGTGCCATTCTGCTGAGGAGTGTAAGTACAAGCTTTCTGATGAATAATGCCTAGATCATCAAATAAACTTTAATAAGTAAATGAAATAAACTCACTTCCATTATTAGACTTGACTTGTTTCACCATAAGCCCAAATTGAGTTTTAATCTGCTTAAAAAATTTTAAAAGTACAGATTCTACTATTATCCTCCATAATAGTCAGAAAGAATCTAGCTCCTGAGAGTGAAGGTTATCCATATGGACCCCAAACATCAACATGAATTAGTTTAAACATTGTGTGACTCTGTTGTCCTGCTGTAGGAAATTCCTTCCTTGTTTGTTTAGACTTTGCACAAATATCACATACATGATTAGCTGTGATTTTCTGGCAATACATGCAAGGACTTTAAATGCTTCATCATAGTTATAGAAGGATGACCTAATCTTTTATGCCACAAATCAAAATCACCATTTAGTGTCTTATTCTCATTAAAATTGTTTACATGAACAACATGTTTATTTGAAAGTTTAAAAAAACCATGAAAACTGTCTTTACAAAAAGAGCTAAAATCCAAAAAATATAAGTTCCCCACTACTTTTCCAATAGCCAAAATGGATTCAGTCTTCTGGTCCGGTAGTGCACAAAATGTTGGGTAGAATATGAAAACTATGGAATGTGATTTTGACAATTTACTGACTAAAAGTAAATTGTATTTGAAGGTCTGAACATATAGCACATTCTACAGTTTTATTGCATCTGTTAAACTAATCGTTCCTTTGCTCCGTATGAATTTCATTAAACCATCTGGCAAATGCACACAATTCTTTTCTTTTACAGGACTCAAATTATCAAACATAGTTTTATCTCCACACATGTGACTACTAGCTCCCGTATCAATAATCTAGTATTTAGAGTTAATTTTAGCAGAAAAGGATTGAGAAATAGTACCTGCAAACTCATGTGCAAAATTCACACAATCATTTTGCAAACTTGTTTCCCTTTGAGCATTCTATTTATTTCCTACTAAATTAGCTCCTTTATTGCTTAATTAGTGTTTGCATTATTAGTTGAGCCTTCTGCAATTTCATCAGACAACGGACTATCCACTAGATGTGCTTTGTAACTCTTTTTTCCCTTTAGTCCTTTCTTTTCTTTTAATTCTAGAAACTAGTTAGGATATCTAATGAGTTTAAAACAAAACTCCTTTATATGGCCTCTAATTTTATAATGTGTATAAAACTTTTCTTCCTTTTTATCCCAATCTCTGCTTTTAGGATCTTGCTTAGCATTGTTAACATTCTTATTTATTCCAATCATTAAAGCATTGCTTTCAACAGTTTTAGTTAATTGAGAGCTAATTTGTTTTTGTTTCTCCACATTCAGCACCATCGAATAAGTCTTGTCTAGGTTTGGTAGTGGATCCATAATAGAAATCTGATTAACTATATGACTGTAAGACTCATTTAAGCCTAGCAAAAATTGCAATATCTTGTCAGATTCAGCAATATTTTCAATCTCTTGTAAAGCACCACATGTGCATCCATAATTACATTGAGGCATTAACATTATACATTGCAATTTATCCTATAGCTTACATAGCTTTGTGAAATAGATGGAAATGGAGTTAGTACCTTGAGTCAGAGAGTTTATCTCTCTCTTGATCTGAATATGCAAAGGACCATTAGAGTCTTTAAACCTTTTCCCTAGCCTATCCCACAGATCCTTGGCTGTTGTAGCATAGACGAAAGATTCATACAATTCCTTTAACAAGGAACTCAAAATCCATGAAACCACCAGTGCATTGCCCTCATACCAATCTTCAAAATCTTCATTGCTATGCTCCATTGATGAAACTTAGTTTTCTTTTGGTAGCAAGAGCTATTTTCATTGCTCTGCTCCAAGTCAGGTAATTTCTGCTTGTCAAAAGAGCCAAAAAAAGTGATGCTCCTAAATTTTCGTATCCATGAGCAATGAGACCAATCCTTCGTTCATGAGAATGATACTAGTTATCAATTGAAGAAGAAGTCGCCATCGATGATTAAGAAGAAATAGAATTCAGATTCAAGCAAACATTTGCTCTGATACCATGTGCAAATCTTAGAAAGATTTTCTTCACTATATTGATGAGTAACTGTCTTCTAGTATTTATATACACA
>CANXYI010101845.1:0-11272 GCA_948208565.1 Hura crepitans
TATGAATTGTAAGTAAATAATATGCCTATAAATTGCACCTATTAAGGCTATATTGTGTGATTATATAGTGTAGCTTTGATGCCTATGTTTAGCCTTAGAAAATGTCTAGTAACTGTGCGGCTTAGGGCCTATGAACCTTATGGAAGTAAGGGTGAAAACTACACTAAAAAAGGTTAAGGAATACACCAAAAAAGGGTTGTTAAAACATGACATAATAACCTATAACTGTCCTAAGTGACCATTACCTAACCTAATAAATCCGCTGAATAGTAATTGGCCTAGATTTATTAATGCTTATACAATTAAATTCAGCATAATATATCACAATTATTGACACTTGAACCTTGAAAATATATTTATGATAATTCACCCAGTACAACCTATTATGGCCATACCAGACTGAGCTAAATTCCAACTGTCCTGTAAAAATTATAATTGTTTATTTTTGAGTTTATAATGTTATAAAAAGTTAATCAGTAAATAAATGGACAGAAATTAATGTTAAATGGCCCATTTGATAAACACTTACTGGATGGGCTAACCGATCAACTTAGGGATCCTTAGCAGCTGCTACACTGTTTACCTTTCAGCTAGGGCCGGTATAATGGCATAAATCCCTATTAGGGCTACTGTACTAGTCTGTTGGATGGATAACTTCCTATCTTTGCTACTCGATGCCTGATTTAATATTACCATTACAATGATGTAGGTTTCTAAGGGCCACTAGACTAGTCTATTAGATAGAATAATCTGCTAGGCAGATATAACCATACTTTCCCTAATTATTTACTTGATGATGGGTGTAGGTCCTTAAGAGCCACTGCACTAATATGTTAGATAAACTAGTGTATTGGGCTAACAATTCCTTAGTAATTGTACCTTAGGTACTAAAATGTGATCAAGTCGGTGCAGTGGCATAGGTCTAGAATAGAGACCACTGCACTAGTTTCTTTTCCCTCTAGATCTAGTGTCTATCAGGGTTGTCTCTTGAGATGGGCTAGTTGAAATAATTAAATAAATTAATAGATTTACATTTAACTATGAAACGTAGCACATGGGTATTTTAGTAGTTTTCCACTGATAGTGTGTAAAGGCTTAAAATGGCATAGTTTATATATAAAATGAATAATATTGTTCTAGGAAATAAATCATATGACTTATAATGATTAATTAGTTAATTTATAGATAGAAATATCCTAGGGGTAAAATTGTAATTTTGTATGATAGAGCTCTAAGTTAAACTTGGATAATGGAACTAGCAAAGTAGGGGAATATTATGCATGGAAAAATTACTAGACATATTTTTAATTTTTGAATTCACCATTGAGTATTTTATACTCAATGTACCTATTTCGGTGCACAGGTACCAAGAATAAGGATGTTGCCTCATAAAGTGTGTAGAGAGTTTAGAGGACAAGTTTGAGAAGGCTGATAATGTATATTTGTATAGTTTTTTGAACTCCATGTACTTAGGTAGGGGAATATGGGTATGATGTATATAAAGTGACATAGAAATGTAATTGAGTATATGTATAGACAAACTTTGTTATAATAATCAGTTGTAAATCCTTGTGTGTATGAATGCTTTATGTATGTGATTTATGAGCCAAAGGCTCTGTGTGAATTATTGATTGTGGCCTCAGGCCTATATTTGTTATGTGTTAGATAAGGATGATATTTGAGGGACCAAAAGGGTCTAGGAGATGGGATAAATGTTATTCAAGTGTTTATAGGCTGAGAAAATTTTGGGAGAGTGACCCAGATGCCGTTATGCTATCGAATTTTTAAGAAATTTCTGAATGTGTTGAAACCTTTTGTAATTATTTAAATAAAATAATATGGACTTAAATAAGCTATAAGAATAGACAAGGCTAAGTTGGGAGTTAGACAGAGGGGATTAGTAAAGTATAAAAAAAATTTAAATGAATGTCTATGGGAGAAGTAAGATAGGTGACCTAGTGGGAAGTACGCCACTTATTAGGTTTCTATGGGAATCCAATAGGGGGTGTCACATTTGTGTGTAATGACTTGTTAAACTATTATGATTGCTCTATAATTGGTATCCTATTTGCACAGACTTACCTTATGGCATGACAAGGTTTACATGGACTTAGTAAATTGATATGCATATGATCTGACTTCCGTAAGAACTATTGTTTGAAAATAGTTTTCTATTTGCTTTGTGTACTATTTTTTAATGTATCTTGTTTACCATATTGACATGTTTGTGTGATATTATCATGTTGTATGAATATTCTATGCCTTAATATACATATTGATATTTTGGAATTAATGTGAGGTCCGTACAGACTCCCTTTTAAAATGATCGTTGTCTACACGAATGTATATGTTTTATGTGTCCTTATTCTATTTTGTAGTTTGCACGAACTCCCTTTCATAAGGGTTGTAGTTTGTATGAACATATACTTTGAATTCCAGTCTTAATGAATATTTGTATTTATTATCATGTTTTACTTTGCATAATTAATTCTTCCTTCCTTTAGTGATAATCATCTTCTAGGCATGTATCGTGACCATTTTTATTTATATTGCACATGATATTGCCATTTTGTTATTAAGACCTCATAGACCATTATTTATGTTACTAATATTTTCCTTGAATTATGTAAAAATAACTCTTCATACTAGCTTAGAGCTTTGGACAGACATATTAACCATGATATGTCGTAGTCCATATGGATAAAGGTCAAAGCCTTACCTAGTTTGCATGGATAAACTGACATAGAGATAGGAACAAACATTGTACCCTTTATTTGTTTATTTGGTTTTGTACCTTTTAATTCTTTTGCTTATTTTAGGTTGTAATAGGCAGATTAATAATTGGTTTTACATGACAAAAGCCTAACCTCACATTAATGTTTTTCTATATAATTAATTGGTATTTTCTTAATAAAATGATTTTAAGTTTTCCTTAATAAAAGTCACATGGAAAATGTATTTTAACGGAGGCCAATCTCCTAAAGATGAGAGTTAGGCAATTACTGCCAATTCCTATAAATTATGGGTAATTGTTTGGTCAAACAACCACTAATAAATGACTGAATTTCTAGATGTCAATATATACTTATGCTTGCTATATATTCTTGATACTGTAATTTATTTTCCCTACATGTAAAGGTGACATGAATGCTTTAAATATAATGCTTGCTTGAATGATAAGGGATTGATAAATGTTAGCATATAAAGGAAGTTATATTATTATGGCATAAATAAGATTTAATTCTAAACCCTTGCAGGGCAAAGGATTAGTGGTGCTTATTATTGAGCCAGGTGGTAACTATAAACACTAACTGCTCTCATCCCCTATAAAATACAATAAATCTATAATGAGGCAAAAAAATTATGCAACAAAGCAGTGCCATTAGTTAAAGTGCTTTGGAAGCATCACAACTCATAAGAGGCAACTTGGAAAAGTGAGAAATAGATAATGGAATAGTACCTATATCTATTTCCATGGATGAAAATTCTTTAAGATAGGAAAGAAATGTAATGGTCGAAGATCTCGATTTTGTGAATAGCACTTTTTGAGGCCCAAATAATCTTTCTTAGGAATTGAGTCACATTAAGACAACTAAGAGGAATAATTAATCATAAAACAATATTGAGTGAAATTAGAAACAAAAATAAAGCCATTAGATATGAATAGTGACCTACTTTAAGTTGAATGATAAAATATTCTAGATGTGCTCAAAATGACTCGAAAATAACATGACCTTAAGGTTAAAAATTCTAAATATTCTAATGGTATTGAAATTAGAGTTTTTGACATCAAAAAGTATTTTTTAAATTTATTGAAAACACAATTGATTAATTAAGTGAGTTCCTATTGGTTTTTAGGCTCAATATTTTAGAGGATTCTAAATTGGGAAATTCTTAAATTTTTGGTGCATAAAAAGGAATTTCTAAAGGCTTTAAAGTTTAAAACTATATTTTTAAAATTTTAAAACTAAATAGGATTAATCTCAACCGTCAGATCACCATGTGTCAAAATTATAGCCATTTAAGATTTTAATATAAAAGGTGGTTCCATATGGAATTTATGTAGCAAATCAAAAAGTTCATCTTCCTCCTCCCCCACCCTTAGCTGATGCCATCCCTTTCATTATCTCCTCTTTTTATCTTCACTTTTTCATTAAATCTCCAGTCTAAAGCCCATGTTTATGCATGAAAATTTATCCTCATCAACTTTATATCTCTAATTTGGTGTCAATTTGATACGAAAGGTTTGAATTTAGGGAAAAAAAAGGTTAAACATTTATGGTTTCTAACCCTCAAATCTAAGTAAGCATGTTTTTGAAGCCCTAACATTTTTCTAGTTAACTAGGAATCCTAGTTTAAAGGTTCTGGTGTTATTTTTAAGTTTGGTGTAGTGTAGAATTTCTTATGAATTTTTCTAATTGAAAGCCTATTATGTTTTTTGAGAAAGTGAAGGGTAACAAAGGAAAAGGAAAAGAGAAGGTTTAAGGTGTATTTTGGGAAGTCAAATAACCACTTTGTAAGTGTATTTAATAAAATATATGTACTCTTTTATTATTTGTTCATTTTTAAAAATAGATGCATTATCTCTACTTTGTTAGTTTAGGGGTCTGGATAACCTTAAAATGGTAAGGATGGTCAATTAAGGTTTATGGCATGTTAATTAAATGGAAAGAATGAAAAATGGGCTAATAATAAATTAATTAGTGAAAATCACTCTTTGGTCAAATGGTATGTTCAAAAAGGGCATTACCATAATTAATGTAATTATGGTTGGAATTGATGTAATGAAAGTGTATTAAGCTTAATTATAATGGTATATCAATTCCATCAATTCTAACGATAATTGCATTTTGATTACATATTGTAAGTGGTATATATAAGGTATATGTATGTTTATGTGATTAAATGTGTGATGCATAATTCATATAGGTTTAGTCTAAGTATGTAAACGTAATATGAACAGATGTTAATATCACTATGGCATGTATGTGTGTGGATTTAAGTTTTTAACAATGGTATAACTACTATGATTGTTGTAATGAATAAGATTATGAATATGTTAATTTAAATGGGTTGTAAGGATCAAAAGGATCCAAAATGGTGGATTGAGATTGAGTCTACTATAGAAGTGCTATTTTGCACAAGTTTTATTTTGGGATGTGACACTGTGTAGCCATTATGTAGCTAGATTTTGGTTATAGCAAGATAAGTCCATTCATATTCATGAGTATTATAAGCATGGCTTACTAAAATGTGACCATAGAACATTTAATGATTATCACACATATAAAAAGGGTTTTAAGAAGATAAAAACTATATCAAATGAGATAACCACTAGAAATAAGTAAAGTTTGTTAACTTTTTGTCACTTATTCAAGCTAATAATAGTTTAAGGGGTGTAACTATGATACCCTTTACTAGATTTCCGAAAAAACCTCATAGGCTATGCACTTTCCACTAGGTCACCTATCCTAAAATTGCTCAAGACCTGTATTTGTTTAACACATATAGATTATTTATTATAAGGACATATATTGCCTAGGTTCTTGTCTATCACTTATATATTATTGTTCAAGGTATACTTAACCTAAAAATCCATCAAACATCCCATTATAGATTTTACAAAAGTTTAGGCATCACAACGGCTACACAAGTGATATTCTGACTTGTGAAAAGCACTTCTAATAACCTCAGTTGCATCTCCTTATCACCCATTGGACCCTTTTGGCCCTTTATTATCATCAATAGGCATTTAAACTTTACACAGTGCCTTAGGCCCAAAAACATCAAATCAAAAAAAAATAAACATTTAGATAAAAGGCCCTATTAATATATCATTGATTTACACTTATAATCACAAACACTAGTAGCTCCTAAGCTAGTTGAACCCATAACCTAAAATATTTACATGAGTGCCTACTAAAGCAATTAAAAGTACAAAATCTTATACCTTTCAATGCCTCTACTGCTACACTACATAAAACTCAAGGCTAGACTGCTACCTACTATTCCCTGAGCACTTAAACACTAGTATGCTGAGTATGAAACTTAGTGGTGAATTTGATATTATAAAAATATGTCAATGTGAGGATACATATGAATCAGATATGTCATGGATGCATGAATTCAATATATAGTAGCCATGTTGCAAAATGATATTATTTTATTAACCAGTCTCATAATTTAACTATTTACGCTTATGCCATTACTATATTGTCATTAATTTTAGTGTTACTATTATCTATCATCAAGAGAAATATTTAGTTTATTAAGTAAGCCCTACTAGAGAGACTACACTTCCAGACACTAAACTAAGAGGGAACTCAAATTGTCCTATGGCCCTACATTATGGACCTCGGGCTCTACACCAGCCCTAGTGCAATAGCCTATCTTATGGACCCCAACCATTGCACTAGCTTGGTCTGATGAACATATAGTAATATTAACAACATAGTTTAGTGGCCCATCTTTTGGACTCCGATCACTGCACTGGCCTGGACTGATAGATAAACAAATATCATTATCATCATAACATAGTGCAATGGCCTATCTTGTAGTCCCCGATCATTACACTAACCTAATCTAATAAATAGACAAATATCTAGCAACTACAAATCCCTAGTTAACTAGTTAACCCATCTATTGAGTGTCTAACTAATGAGCCAACTGTCTTCAATTTGTGTTTATTTTTTTATTGATCATCATCTTAAATTATTTTCAATTGACTAATAGACAATTATTATTTATTTTCCATAGTCAAATTTTAGCTAGATAGTTATAAGTCCATTTTATTTTCTATAGTCAAATTTTAGCTGGATAGTTACAAGTCCATTTTATTATCAAACAATTATAGGCCAATTTTTAAAAAGGTAATTATAGGTTCCTATTTGTCCATTTCATTCCATTATCATAAAGTCATTCTTCGTGTCCATATTAAGTCCTTCTTACAAGTCATTGCTACGTAAGTATTTTTCATTACACTGTTACAGGTCGGTTTTATTTTTAGGGACACAATTATAGGTTAATTTCCATTTTCCTTAGGCACTTCCTCAAGCCATATTAACATGTCATTCCAAGCCACGAATACCTTTTCCATTTAATCCAATAAGGCAAAAATAATGGCCTCACATTACTATTAAAGTCAAGTATACAAAGTGCTCAAATCTCATGGCTTTTTAGGTCATATTATAGGTCATTTTTTTTATCCATGCCTTACAAGTCAATGTCATGCCATTTCATGCACCATTTCTTAACCCCTTTTTGTTACATTGACTTACTATATCACATGCCATATCTCTATGCATGATTACACATATTCCATGCCAATTCCATATCATACATCACATGTTTATTATGGCATGCCAATCATAAATAGAATACATTGTGTCATATCATACTTACCATACACACCATGTCATACATACCTCTTGGCCATTACTTGTTCAAGATTATGAACATGCCTCTTTTTATGTTTTATCACACATACACCTTATATATCATCATTCTAGCATACACACACATGCACACATGACATACCATGTATGCCATGCCATGACGCATCACACACATGCCTTGGCCATACCATGGTCACATATACACATGCATTTTCTCATCAAATTCACCATCCACACATACATACCTATGCCAAACACATCAATTCTCATCATTTGCACTATAGTTGCATGCCATAAACACCAATCACAAGCCATGATACATGCTTACACCTTTTGGCCACATTAATTTCATGGTGACACATATATTATCCGTCCCAAATTCACATCTACCCCATATATACTCATGCCATATATTGCATTATCCATCATATAAATCATGTACACATACATAGCAACATACACAAACCTTAAATGCCTCTCAGCGAAAATGGGATAATGGCCTTGCATCCCTTTTTCTCACTATTTCAACTAGCCAATCATCATTTTTATACACACTTAACATAAAAATAAACATATATCCATAATTTGTACATAATACCTAATCAAATCGCAACTTCCATACATAATTACTTGATAAATCACATTCAACTCAACATGGCATGCTTTTATTTAATCAAATTCACATACCTCGATTACTTGAGACGATTTTTCTACACCTTAGGGCCTTTAATTGCCTTATTGAACATCATCCTTTCTTAAGCCTTCATACACCACATACTAACTTAGAGAAAACCATAAAAATCATACAAAGCTCAATTCAAGAATCTAAAAAAAAATGGGATTTCTTAGAATCATGTAGGCTAACTATAACTAAAATAAAAAGGGAAGAAAAGTACTTACACTTATACTTGGATTTCAACATACCATTTTATGTACACATGAACTTTGGTGAATTTTCTTGACCTCTATGAATTTTTGTGGAGTTTAAACCCTATGAACAAATATTTGCATATATTTAGTGATTTTTGGTATTGAATTAGTGGTAGTTGGCAACTAAAAATAGAGGAGAATGGTGATGAAATTATGGAGTTGGCATTTGGAAAAAGGAGAAGGAAATGTGTGAAGGAGGATGGTGAGAGGTGAGGTAGACATATAGGAGTCCATGTGATAATGGTAGGGGTATTTATAGTGGTGAGTGGGGGCCTTGAGAGGGGACACATGGCACCCGAGCACCTTAAAAACCTTAATTTTTGGCTATAACATTAGGTAATATTTTAAAATTCATTGGAACATCTAAAAATCATGATGTTTATTTTAAAAATCCTTAAATGAGCCTATTTAGGGCGTCATAAAATTTCACAGCAAAATTGCATTAGCTAGTCAATTAACTAATTGGTTAAAAAATCAAGAAATTTTAAAAAATTATCGAACAACCTCAAAAAATTAAAATTCCTTTACCAATGGTCTTAGTGAATTTTTGACCTTTAAAGTGTGATATTTTTAGGTTTGTCTAGACACATCTTGAGTTATTCCTAGCCCAAGTCCATTTGATCTTACGACCCACTAGATTATGGCCTAAAATAATTTAGTGGTTTTACTAAATTTTTAAATTAAGTCATTTTCATCATTTTCTAGCCCTTCAAAGTTTTATAACAAATACACCCCTTCTCAGGCCTCATGAAAGTGACCTGGCACTTCAGGCACACTTTTCAAACTTTAAAGGTACTATTCATGAGGCCTCGACTTATAGACATCACAATTTTTCCCTTTTTAAGAAATTTCATCCTTGAAATTACTTGGTGTAAATAGATGTGGGTACTAGCTTTCATTTGTTCCTCAACTTCCCACTAGCCTCTTTAGTGTTGTGATATTTCCAGAACACTTTGACTAGTGGTATAGCTTTATTTCTCAATTGCTTGACTTCTTTTGCTATGACATGTACTAGTTTTTCTTCATAACTTAGGGTTGGACTTTAATCTCTTCTATTAAGATTATATATGAAGGATCTGATCTGTACCATCTAAACATTGACACATAGAACATATCATAGATCTATTGTAACTTAGGTGGTGAAGCTAGCCTATATGCCAATGGTCCTACCCTTTTTGAGATTTCATAGGGACCAATAAATCTGGTGCTAAGTTCCCTGTTTTACTAAACCTGAATACCTTCTTCCATGGCGATACTTTTAGAAACACCTTTTCACCCACCTTATATTCAACATCCCTCCTTTTTAAGTTAGCATAAGGCTTCTGCCTATTAGTGGTAGCCTTCAATATCTCTCTAAAAAACTTAACTTTATCCTTTGCATCTCTGATCAAATCAATACCCATAATCTTGCTTTCACCAACTTCACTCTAACATAGAGGTGTTCTGCAACTTTTACCATAAAGTGCCTTGCAAGGTGCCATGCCTAAACTAGCTTGATAACTATTATTGTATGCAAATTTAGCTAAGGACAAGTATTGGTCTCAACTACCTTTATACTCAATAGCATAGCTGCGTAACATATCCTTTAACAATTGTATCACCCTTTCTGACTGTCTATCTATGTGAGGGTGGAAAGTTGTACTGTAGGTCAATCTAGTACCCAAATCTTCATATAACTTCTTCTAAAACTTGGAAGTGAACTTGGGGTCTCTGTTAGAAATAATAGCCTCTAGTACACCATAAAATCTTAGAATCTCATATATATATAGTTTTTCCAATTTCATTAAGGAATAATCAACTCTAATAGGGATAAAATTTGTTATCTTTGTCAGCCTATCTACAACTACACACATAGCATCATATTTGCTTCTAGTCATAGGCAATCCCATTACAAAATCTATTGTAACCTTTTCCTACTTCCATTCTGGTATTGCTATAAGATGTAGCAATCCAGAAGGAACTTTATGTTCAGCTTTTACCTGTTGACATGCCAGACATCTAGCTATATATTTTGCTATATCTTGCTCATCCCTAACAACTAGTAATCAGGTTTCAAGTCCAAATACTTCTTTGTACTACCTGGGTGTATAGAATAAGGAGCTTCATGTGTGACACCTCCTACTGGATTCCTGAAAAAACCCAGTAAGTGGTGCACTACCCATTAGGTCACCAATCCTAAAATTGCTCTTCCAATTCATTCATTTAACTTTTACCAAATTCCTATCATTTGATTCAGCTTAACTCCAATTTTGATTCTGCCTTTTTACAGGCTTAACTTAAGGTCATACAAGTCTATTTATACCAAAAATAGCCATTTATAGACTTCTTAGATTTTTACTTAAATCAAGTAGCATAATGGTTGTTTAGGTGACTATCCAAAACTTTTAACCTATGAAAACACCTTTATAAACTCATTTCCACATCTCCTGGTTCTAGTTCCCTAGATATCCTCCTAACATCATCAGTTTATTAGTTCATCAACATAGGCCTCAGACCACGATCAAGCAATCATAATTTAGAGCTTCAGTCTCATATACCATAGTATCAAATGAATAAAACCAAACATTCATAGAAGCCGATAATTGACGTATTACATATCATAGTCTACCCTTATATACATATATACATTACATATCTTTTATCAACATGAAACCCATTTTCCCACCTAAGTACATTGAGTGCAAAATCTATACAATATAAATATATAAACCTTTTGGCAACTATCCCCTAAACTTTGGTTGCACGCTTTACAAGGCTATATATCTATTCTTGTTACTTGTGCACCAAAATAAGTATATTGAGTATATAATATCCTCAGTGGTGAACTCAAGCATTTAAATCATGTCACATAGCTTAATCATACATTTACAAAGTTAATATTATCTAATTCAGGTTATTAAGCCAATAATTAACTTATTTGTATCCAATGACCAAAACACCCTTGGACA
>CANXYI010101864.1:0-17312 GCA_948208565.1 Hura crepitans
ATGATCACCAACTATAACCAATAGCTTCCGCTATGCCATAAAAATATGAACTTATATGTAACAAAGCACAAACAACATGTTAAGCTTTATGACTTGTTGTATCAAAGTATAATAAGCTTAAGCATGTATATATATATATATATATATATATATATATATATATTTATATATATATCACATGCAAATATAATCCATTATTCTTCATTTGTTGGATATAAAAAATTTTATAAACTAAAAACATGCTTGCTTATAAAGAGCAATTTACACATAAAATTGCTAGTCTACATTATATAGAATTCAAATCATTTGTTATGTTAATTTAACTATAACAATAGATATTAATCATACATGTAACATCATTTAGTACAGTTATGCAAATATTTCAATATAAGGAATGTACTTATTAATTTTTCATCATTAATTTAGTTATTTCTACATAATTCTTTATAATCACTATATTACTTAAATTAATAGTACTTGAGCTAGAACATATAAATAGTTACTTATTGCATTATTTGACTAAACTATTATTCAAGATATATCACAATGTTTTAATACTTAACATGATTTGGCTCATTATTCTAGTTTATATACCATTTACATTACTTGCTTCAAGATATGTTTATTTAAATTATCCAATACCACACTTGCTTACTTTGTTGTTTAAATCCCTTATGTACATGCCTATAGTACAAATTACTTATTTTAAACATTTTAAGCCCTATATGTGTGTGTGTGTGAAATTCCACACATAATACTCTGCACATTACTTCGTATAATTATAACACTTAATAAGCACTTAATCCCAACAAGCATAATTAATCATTACACTACTTCTTCACCCTTTTAGACTTTTTACCATACTCCTTTATAGTTTTTTTGACATATATTCATACACCAGTACACATATATTTATTTTTCATGGCACAATGAGGGAAAATTTATTAATACATTCCATCTTATAAAATGATATTCACAACATATGCCACATCTTATGTTTAGCATAAATTTACATCATGTTATTTAAATCATAGATAATAAACACTATGCATATAATGGCACTTAACATCATTCATTATATGTCTCTCTATATTCAACAAGTTTTATCAAGGCTTATTTACTTATGTATATTTATTTGTTTTAGTTTGTAAATCTTTTAATTTGCCCATACATAATAGACAATGTTCCAATGCTAGATAATGAGAACTCCATAGGCCATAAAGGTCATATAGGGAAATATATAGTCTAGGACCATAAAGGTCATATCAAGGACTCGAAGGTTATAGTAAGGACCACAAAGGTCATAATCAAATATAAGCTCAAAAGAAAAAATTAGGGTCTAAAGACCATATACGGGGGCTTAAAAGCCATATACTAAAGACCACATACAGGGGCTCAAAACCCATATACTAGGGTCCAAAGGCCGTGAAAAGGTACTAAAGTACCCTAACAGTTGCTAATCTCCCTAGTTAATCGATTAAACTATCTAGACTAGGTTGTCTACATTTATATAGGGAATACACATCATTCAATTATGTTTCATATAATTACATGTAATCTGCATAAGGCACATTTAGCATATATCTTAATTACATAACCTTAGTATCACTATGCTTCATTTTCTCTCGGATGCCTCAAGCATCATTGTATCCACATTTTTAAGCCATTTAGCCATATATCAAATGTTAAAATAAGATCACATTCTCAAGATAGACCATTCGGCTATTATGCTTGCACAACCATGTTTTATCACATTAGCATAGTTATAACATGCCATGCATTATGTCCCATGTTTATCACATATCCATACTCACATTTAGATTTCATTATATACACATTATCACTTAACACTTTTGCTTTCACAAAACTACTCACACATATATGCGTACATATGATTCACTAAAGTTAACAAGCTACATTTATACCTTGATTTTAAGTTATATTAGTTTTAGCCCATCACACATGACATGATTAATGGGTATGTTCAAAGGATTTCACATGGCCTAGTAATGCTACCAATCACCTTAGTCACATAATTTTTTGCCAACATTGCCATTTCCATGCATTATATGTCACATGCCTAATTTTATAATCATAACATACAAATGTCATAATGTGACACACCTCTTTTAACCCACTAGCTAAATCTGAATGAGGAATGGCACGTTGTTACTATGACATCCTTAAGTTAAGTCTCATAAATAGTACCTTTGATGTCCAAAAAGTGTACCTAGAGTGCCAAGTCACCTTCAAGAGGCCTAAGAAGGGGCGTATAGGCCATTAAACTTTAAAGGGCTAAAAATGATAAAAATGAGTTAATTTAAAATTTTAAAAGAGCCACTAAATTATTTTAGGCCATAATCTAGTGCGTCGCATGCTTAAATGGACTTGGGCCAAGAATGACTCGGCATATACTTGGCAGACTTGGAAATATCACAACTTATAGGTCAAAAATTCCACTGAGACCATTGGTGAAGGAATTTTAATTTTTTTGAGGTCATTCTATAATTTTTTAAAATTTCTCATTTTTTTGAAAAATTAGTTAACTGACTTGCTGATGGAATTTTATCATGAAATTTTATAAGGGCCTAAATAAGCTCAATCAAGGATTTTTAAAAAATAAATGATGATTTTTGGAGGTTTGAATGAATTTTAAAAAATTACTCGAAGTTGTAGCTAAAAATTGAGCTTTTTTGGTTGCTTGAGTGCCACGTGTCACCACTTGAGGCACCCACTCACCACTATAAATACTCCTTCTATTGCCACATGGACTTTCACATGCCTACCTCACCTCTCACCTTCCTTATCTACCCATTTCCTTCTCATTTTTCCTGACACTAGCTCTACTATTCCCCCACCGTTCTCCTCTATTTTTAGCCATGAACCACCACTAATTCAACACCAAAAATCACTAAATATATGCAAAATTTTATTCATAGGGTCTTTAGACTCCATAGAAATTCATAAAGGTTAAGAAAATTAATTAAAGTGCTAGTGTACATAAAAATGGTAGGGTGAAATCCAAGTATAGGTGTAAGCACTTTTCATCCCTTTTTATTTTAGTTATAGGTAGCCTATATAATTCTAAGAAATGTAATGTTTTTAGATTCTTGAATTAAGCTGTGTATGATTTTTTAGGATTTTTTCTAAGTTAGTATGTGGTATATGTAGGCTTGAGAAAGGATGATATTCAACAAGGCAATTAAATGCCCTAAGGTGTAGAAAAAGCTTATAAAGTAATCAAGGTATGTGAATTTGATTAAATAAAAGCATGCCATGTTGATTTGAATGTGATTTATCATGTAATTGTGTGTGGAAGTTGTGATTTGATTAGGTATTATGTATGAATTATGGATATATGTTTAGTTTAATGTTAATTGTGTATGAAAATGATGATTGGTATGTTGAATTGGTGAGAAAAAGGGATGAAAGGCTGTAATCCCATTTTAGCTAAGAGGTATATGAGGTTTATGTGTGGTGCTATATATGTGTACATGATGTATATGGTGGATATTGTAATATATGCAATGAGTATACATGGGGTAAATATGAATTTATGGAGGATAATATATGTGTGGCCATGAAATTGATGTAGTCGAGAGGTGTAGGCATGTATCATGGCATGTGATTGGTGTGTGTGGCATGCAACCGTGGTGCAAATGATGAGAATTGATGCATTTAGCATAAGAATGTTTGTGTGGGTGGTGAATTTGATGAGAAATTGCATATGTATATGTAACCATGGTGTGGTTAAGGCATATGTGTGATGTGTTATGGCATGGCATACATGGTGTGTCATGTGTTCATTTGTGTGTATGCTAAAATGATGATATATAATGTGTATGTGTGATAAAACATAAGAAAAGGCATGTGCATGATCATGAATAAGCAATGGCTAAGAGGTATGTATGACATAGTGTGTACCGTAAGTATGGTATAGCACAATTTATGATATTTATGATTGGCATAACATAATGAACATGTGATGTATGATATGGAATTGGCATAGAATATCTATAATCATGCATAGATATATGGCATGTGGTATGGTGAGTCAATGTAACCAAAAGGGCTTAAAAAATGGTGCATGAAATGGTATAACATTGACTTGTAAGGCATGGACAAAAAAAATGACCTATAATATGACCTAAAAAGTGATGAAATAGGACATGAAATTTGGGCACTTTGCATACTTGACTTTTATGGCAATATGAGTCCATTGTTGCTGCCTCATTGGATTAAATGGAATGAGGGTATTTATAGCTTAGAATGGCATGTTAATATGGCTTGAAATGGCTTAAGGAAATGCCTAAGGAAAATGAAAATTGACCTATAACTGTGTCCATAAAAATAAAACGGACGTATAACTATGTAATGAAAAATACTTATGTAACAATGAGTTGTAATAGGGATTTGACATGGACATGAAAAATGGCTTGTGATAATGGCATGAAATGGACAAAAAGGGATATATAACTGCCTTTTTAGAAATTAACATATAACTATCCCGTAATAAAATGAACCTGTAACTGTCCGACTAAAATTTGACTGCGGGAAATAAATAATAATTATCTGTTAATCAATTGTAAATAATTTAACATAATGATCAGTAAGAAAATAAATGCAAATTAAAGACAATTGGGCTATTAGTTAGACAACTATTGGATGGGTTAACTGGTTAACTAGGGATTTACAGCTGGTAGATATTTATCTATTTATTAGACCAGGCCAGTATAGCAGTCAAGGCCCATAAGATGGGCCACTACACTATGTTATGATGATGATGTTTGTCTATGTATATGTTGTTGATATTACTTTCTATTCATTAGACCAGGTTGGTGCAGCAGTTGGGGTCCATAAGATGTGCCACTACACTAGGGTTAGTGCGGAGCCCGAGGTACAAAATATAAGGCCATTACATAGTTTGAGTTCCCTCTTCGTATAGTGTCATAAAGTGTAGTCCATCTAGTTAGGTCTACTTAATAAACTGAATATTTCCCCTTATGATAGATAATAGTAACACTGAAATTAATGACAGTATAGTAATGACATAACTGTAAATAACTGAATTATGAGATTAGTTAATAAAATAATATCATTTTGCAACATGGCTACTACATATTGCATTCATGCATTTATGGCATATCTAATTTATTTGTATGCTTGCATTGACATGTTTTTATTATATCAAATTCACCTTTGAGTTTTATACCTAGCGTACCAGTGTTTTGGTGCACAGGTAATAGTAGGTAGTAGTTTAGCCTCGAGTTTTTTTGCAGTGTAGCAATAAAGGCATTGAAGGGTATAAGATTTCATACTTTTAATGGTTTTAGTAGGCACTCATGTAGACACTATTGGTTATGGGTTTAGCTAGCTTAAGAGCTGCTAGTGTCTATGATTATAAGTGTAAATCAGTGGTGTATAAACAGGGCCTTTTATTTGAATGTTTAAATTGTATCTTATTCTGATGTTTTTGGGCTTGAGGCCCAATGTGAAGTATTAATGTCTATTGATGATATATATTAATGATAATGAAGGGCTAGAAGGGCCTAAAGGGGGACAAGAGATGTTATTGAGGTTATTAGAAGTGCTTTTCTTAAGTTAAAATGTCACCCGGGGTAGCCATTAGGCTGCCTAAACTTCTGTAAAATCTATAATAGGCTGTCAGATAGATTTTTAAGTCAAGTATACCTTAACAATAATGTGCAAGTGATATATGAGAACCTAGGCAATATCTATCTAGATAATAAATAATCTATAAGTGTTAAGTGAATATGGGTCTAGAGCCATTTCAAGATAGGTGACCTAGTGGGAAGTGCATTGCCTACTTGATTTCTTCGAAAATCTAGTAGGGGGTGTCACATCAGGTGTTACCAGAGCATAGGTTAAATGTTCTTAGGTATTTAAAATAAGTGCCAAGGTCTAGGAATTAATTATTCTAATATGCTACATTGCAATAAACAGATATGTTCTATTTCTTTGGAGGTTAATCAAGATGAGAGAAAAAGAGCTAGAAGAACGGGGAGAAAAAGTAGCAAGTTATACTCCTCCCACTATACAGGTAATAGCTAGTGCAGCCATGCCTGAGCCTAGTGATGCTACACACTAGCCATAACCTTCAACACAGCTATAAACATAGGCATCTCTAATTTTATTATAGCAGATAATGGATTTCCTCAGACATACTATAGTAGCAATTCCACCTCTTCCTCTTCCATAAGCTCAAAATCCTCCTCCACCAACTCCAGCTCCTCTTCAAGCTCTAACCCTAGTTGTATTACAGAAGACATTCTTAGAGAGAGTAAAGAAAATAGAGGTTCTAGGCTTTGTGGGAGCTAAAGAAGATGATACAACAAAAGAAGAATACTAGTTAGAGAGGACATTGAGGATACTGGAACAACTAGAGTGTATAAAGGAGGAGAGTCTAAAGTGTACTACTTCTCTTTTATTGGAAGAGGCATTCTACAAGTAAGACACTATTAAGAAGAGAAAGACACCAGCAAATCATACTTGGGAGTTCTTTCATAAAGAGTTCAAAAAGAGATATATACCTAAATCATATAAATATAAGAAGAGGCAAGAGTTTATTGGGCTAAAATAGGGTAGGAGATTAGTATCTAAGTATAAGAAGGACTTTGCTAGACTCAATAGATATAGAAAGGAATGTATCCCAACTAAGGAAGAGAAATGCAAAAGGTTTGAAAAAGGCCTTAATATAGAGTTGAGAATGTAGATATCCATTACAAAAATAAGAGATTTTTGAGCTTTAGTGTTAGCTGTATATAACATGGAGGAAATGTCCAAGAGAAGAGGAAGGCCTTTGAAATAAAGAGACAGTTCACTGAAGGGCAATCTATTTCAGCCCCAGGTGCTAATAAAAGATAGAGAGAGACATAATCTCATCCTAGGTGCCAAGCACATAGGTAAGCATATTCTTAGAGGTCTAGGCAAGCATTGGTATCTAGACCTCAACCACCATAACTAGCTTTCAGTGTTTTAGCCATTGTGGATAGAAATATACCTCCACCCTATGGCACTTGTAACAGAAGACACTAGGGTATGTGTAGATAGGCCAGAACATGGGAATTTTTTATCTATAGGTCTATAAGTAATCAGCCTAGCAATAACTAGGGGACATGGTCAAAAGCCTATACACTTGATAGCTAGTATACAATTAGGGCTTGTGAAGAAGCAAAAGCTCTAAATTTCATTACTAGTACTTTTTATTTAATTGGTGTTCCAATTTTGGCATTAATAAACACATGATCTACTCATTCTTATATATGCACTAGACAAGCACATGATAGAGGACTAGAATAAGAACATCTAGGCCTAGATATTCAAGTCAGTAATCCCATTGGATAGAGTGTGACTGTAAACAAACTATACAGACATTATCTATTGATAATTCATGAATAATTATTTCTTACTGATTTGATTGAACTACCCTTTTAGGAATTTGATGTTATCCTAAGAATGGATTGCTTATTTGAACAACATCCTACACTTAATTGTAAACATAAGAAGCTAACCCTCTAGACTATAAGGGATAGGAAGTGGCAGTTGTTGGTGAGAGAAGATTTTTGAATAATCTCATCTCATCTATTATAGCAAGAATACTTATCCATAAAGGCTATGAGACATACCTAGCCCATTTCATTGACACTAATACTTCCACACCTAGCCTTGAATAGATTTTAGTAGTTTTTAAATTTCCTGATGTCTTTCCTAATGAGTTGCCAAGATTACCTCCACAAAGGGAACTTGACTTTGAAATTGAAGTGTATCCTAGTATTTCTCATGTATCCATTACTCCCTACAGAATGGCACCTGTTAAGTTAAAAGAAACTGAAGGTGTAGTTGTAAGACTTGTTAGATAAAGGTTTCATTAGATCCAGTACTTCACACTAGGGAGCATCTATACTCTTTTTAAAGAAGAAAGATGGGTCGCTCCAATTGTGTATTGGTTACAAACAATTAAACAAAGTGATAGTGAAAAATAAATATCTTTTGCCCATAATTGATAATCTTTTTCTATCAACTTCATGTTGCTAGTGTCTTTTCCAAGATAGATATCAGATCAAGATACCATTAGTTCAGGATTAAAGAGGTTGATATTCCTAAAACTACTTTTAGGACTAGATATAGACATTATAAGTTTCTAGTGATGCCATTTGGACTCACTAATGCCTTAGTAGCTTTTATGGACTTAACGAATAGGGTGTTTTAACCATACTTGAATCAATTTGTGATAGTATTCATTGATGACATTATGGTATACTCTAAGACCAGAGAAGAACATAAACAACATCTTAAGGTTATGCTATAGACTTTAGGAGAGAAACACTTTTGTGCTAAGTTGAGTAAGTGTGAATTCTAGCCAAATGAAGTGACTTTCCTAGGCCATATAGTGTTAGTAGAGGGTATTAGAGTCAATCCCAATAAGGTTAAAGCAGTGTTAGAATGGGAACCTCTAAGGAATGTGACAAAAATATGGAGTTTCCTAGGATTAGCTGGGTACCACAAGAGATTTATGATATATCTCTCAATAATTGCACCACCTATGACTATATTGATAAGAGAGTTTTGAAAAGTTGAAAAAGATGCTAACTAAATCTCCCATCCTAATTCAACCTAAATCAGGGAAGGATTTTGTTATTTACAGTGATGCTTCACTCAATGGATTAGGTTGTGTTCTGATGCAAGAAAGAAGAGCGGTAGCTTATGCTTTAAGATAGTTGAAGCCACATGAGAGGAACTATCCTACTCATGATTTAGAGCTAGTTGCAATTGTCTTTGCCTTGAAAATCTAGAGGCATTACTTGTATGGTGAGAAATGTTATATTTACACTGATCACAAGAGCTTGAAATATCTCCTTAACTAGAAGAAGTTGAACCTGAGGTAGAGAATATGGCTAGAATTGATAAAAGAATATGGTTGTTTGATATATTACAACACAAGAAAGGCTAATGTTATTGCAAATACACTGATTAAAAAGTTCATAGTGATATTGAGGGCCACGAATGTCAGATTGGGATATATAGAGTAAGATGCCATCCTGACAAAATTACAAATTAAACCTAACTTTAAATAGTGGATAAAATAGGCCATATCAAAGATAAATAGTTGGTACATATCGAATGTAAAGTCAGAGAGGGAAAGGTTACAAGATTTAAATTGAGTGAAAATGTATATCTATATTACCATAGAAGGTTACGTATACCTTGTATAAATGACATGAGGTTACAGATACTGAAGGAGGCACATGATGTCTTGCCTATGCATCGAGGCTCTATGAATAGTGCCACTAGGTCCAGGAAGTACATTGATGATAGGTCGCTCGAATGAGAAATGATGTGATGACACTAGTCATGAAACTTTTAGGGGTTTTTAAACTAATGAAAGAGGTAAAATTTTAAAATTTAGCAGAGCTAATAATTCATTTTGAGCTATAAGCTAGTGATCTATGAGGTTTAATTGAGTCAGGTTGGGAATGACTCGGGTTGTGCTTGGACAGACCTGAAGATATCAAAACCTTAAGCTAAAAAATTCCATCAATTCCATTGGTGAAAGAATTTTTGAATTTTGAGGTCATTTGCAAATTCTCATAATTTTTTAGGTTAGCATGCAAATCGAGGCACTTTATAAGCTACCTTATCAATAGAGATTGGCCGTAAAATTTTATAAGTATGTAAAGGGGATTAAATGTGGAATTTTAAAATAAATGCTATAATTTTTTGAGGTCCCTATGATTTTTAAAAATTTGCCAAAGTTTCTAATGAAACTGAGCAATTTTTGGGATGGTTCGGGAGGTTTTGGGACCCACTCATGGCAAGTTAGTTGGCCTAAGGGCTATGACATTGTCAATACCCCATGCCACATGGCAAAATCCACTAAATTCTTTCATTTTCTTCTCTTCTCCTTTTCTGCTAGAATTGATGCCACACTTAAAGGATTTCCCCATTTTCATCAATTTCTTCGACTTGTTTTAGCAAACTAATCTCACTAAAAATCACTCTTATATGTTAACGACATAAAGGAAGAAAAATTACAATAAAAGGACTTCTCAAGATTTAGTTAAAAATCTCCAAAGGCCCTTAGGTTAAAAGTAGTCCAGCAAGTTAATTAAGTGAGTTTTCATTGCTCCTAGTTCTTTTTTCTTAGTTATTTTTAGCTGTAAATCATTGTTTGGGAAGCCTAAGGTCTAAAGGCATGTATTTAGATGGTCTTTGAGGTAATTTAATGAAGGAAGTGGCTTGAAAATGAAGGAGAAAGCTTTTAAGGAGGCTTGAAATAAGGTGCTTAAAGGCTATGAATTGGTAACTATTTCCTTCTCTTGTAATTTGAGGTATGTGAACTTATGCATTTGCCTTATGCCATATAGTTTAAGGCTAGAAATCCATTTTGGTATTGGTAAATTTGGTGCTAAGTTGCCTGTATTGTGATACCGTTGGGAAGTTTTTTAAAAATATGGTTAAGTTGATGTTATGTTAGTAGTTGAAATGAGAGGTTGCCTTGTAAGAATGATAGGACACTTGCTAGCTGAGAGTAAATTTGGGGTTTAAGGGAGTTTATGTAATGCTTGAAGTAGCATTTGAATGGGAATTAATTGTTGTGATTGCAAATGAATGGATTTCATGGCTAATGTATGAGTTTCTATATGTTTAACTTGTATTAGAGAATAGCCGAGAGGAAGTGGATGAATTGTAGTGTGTGTGTGATGCTTGATGGCTTAGTGATGAGTTTTAGCATATGTGGCTTAGAAATGGCAGGATAAGTATGAGGAGTGTAAGTACCTATGAGCATTGGCATAAATTAGGTGTGTGTTCATTACTTGATGAATTGAACAAAATGATGGTTAAGGCTTTTGAAGTATGTATATGTGTGGTATCTTGAGATAGTTTGAATATTGATTAAATAGTGATCATATATGTTTGTATGTATGTGGTCAAGTTTGAATGTTGTGCAATTAGGCTTGTACTATATATATAATGATGGTTTGGCATGTATTTGGCTTAACTAACATGTGAATAAATTAAAATAAACCGAAAATATGCCTAAAAAGGCTATAAGTATGTGATTAAATGTAATGGCATAAATGCCTATGATTTGGCCTTATGAATGACCTAATGGATGGTTTGCTTTAGGCCTATAAACAATGTGGAATTATTAGTGAGAACTACTGTAACGCCCAAAATATAATCATTTTATGAATAGTACTTCGAAGCATGACACTGTGTCAATCGTGACACTGAAAAGTTACATGGTAAAAAAAGGGGTATTGGTCAACTGTACTTTGACTGACTAGAAATTGATGAAAACGAGTGAATTAGAAATTTTAGCAGAACAAATAATTCATATTGGACTATAATCTACTAATTGGCATAATAAAAATTTTTCTAGTCGAGACTAACTTGAGATGTGCTCAGACGGACCTAAAAATACCACACCTTGAAGATTAAAAATTTCACTGAGTCCAATAGTGAAAGAATTTTTGAAATCGAAGATCATTAGTGAATACTCATAATTTTTAAGGTTCCACATAAATCGAGGTAGTTTAAAAATTATCCTATCAATTTGGTTTGACCATAAAAATTTACAAGCACGTAGAGAGGATTAAAATATGAATTTAAAAATAAATGGTGCAATTTTTCAAGGACTATGCAAATTTTGGTGAATTCCTAAAGTTTTGTCGCCAATCGAGTTATTAAAATTTCCCGAAACATTAGTTCGCCTATTTCCTGATGGAATTAAGCCACAAAATTTTATAGGCATGTAATTGGAATCAAATGAGGATTTTTGGAAAAATGGTGAATTTTTTTATGACCATGTGATTTATAAAAATTTCTTGGAGGTGGCAACCCTATCACTGAAATCGAACCATTTTGGGATGGTTTAGGTGGTCACGAGACCCACCTACATCAAGCTAGCTATCCTAAAGGCCACAAAAAGTGTCTAAAGTGCTAGAAAAGTGGCAAACATTCATTAGAATAACAAGAAAAAGAAAAAAAAAAGAAAAAAAAAATTTCTTTTTGCTGCCCAAGTAAATTCTAGATGCCTCCTCTCTCTTTAATTTTCCATATCTCCTTCATTTCTCACCCAAAATTCATGATTCTAGTTTTAAATCCAAGTTAGCCTATTAAGAACTATGGTGAAAAGAATTAGAGGGAAAAGAGCTCTCAATTGGGAGAAAGAATTCTCCAAAGTTTCATGGTCTAGGCTACCAAAAAAAAAAACTTAACGCCATCCGTCACTTTCTCACGCCATATCTCCCTTATCCCTTTACCAAAATTCATCATTTTTGCTTCTAAATTTTCTTTTGGATGTTAGAAGATTTGGGCAAAAAAGAATTTTAGGAAAAAGAGCACCCAATTGGGAGAAATAAATCCCTAAAGATTATAAGTCTGAGACAGTCTAGGATAGGGTGTTTAGCTGAGTTCCATGGCTATTCTTTGTGAATTCCTTAGACTTTGGATGTGATTTATTGCCTAGGCATACCTAACATGTGTGTGTGTATGTGGATGTGGTGATTGTGGCATTTGGAGGTTAAAAGAAGGCTTCAAGAGAGGTGGAAAAGACACTATGGTGGCTAGATAGCAAGGAGTTCTTGAAGATTTAAGGGTCTTCTTCATTGGTAAATGAATTTAGTTGAAACATACCTTGTATGATAGAGAAATGTAGGGTTGAAGTCATATGTGTGTGTATAGAAGTGATTGTAGCATATGTATGTATGGTAATTTGGGAGTATAATGCATGCTAGAATGGGTAATGGGAGTAGATAAGATGATGGGATGTGTTTTGGATGTGAAAGATATATGGAAGGATGTGATGTTGCATAACTGAATGCATGACATATATGTCATGGCATGGATACATGGATATTAAGATGATGACATGATGTACAACATAAAAGTGATATCAAATATGGATCTAGTCTCATGGTTATGGGTTAAAAGATGATATGACATGATGTAGGGATAATGTATATGAGATTGACATGTAAGGACATGGCATATAATAAGTAAGATGTGTAACACTAAGTGTAAAGTTAGGAATGTAATTGATATGTGTTGCCTAAGAATTAACATTAGAAATGACGATTAGGTATGATAATATAGGGTTAATGTTTAATGGGGTGGCATACTTTAAGATATAATGGTAGGAGGCAAAGAGAGGATGGAAAATGACCAAATGAATAGTAGGAAAAGTTACTAAATGAATAGTAACTATGGCATAAAATGACCAGTAACTATCTAGCAAAATAAAAGTGACTCGTAACTTTCCCATAATGATGATAAAATGAAATAGCCATATAATTGTGTTCTAATGACTTGAAAATAATCTAAATAAATGACTGTAAAAGAGAAGGACATAATAAGGTAACTGAGATAAGAAGAAAAAGGTTAGAGATAGACCTACCCATTCAGAAGTGTTGAAGAACAAAATTATGTGACAAGATAAAATATTAGTAATGCCTAATTCATAAATAGAGAAAATGGAATGCATAATTAAATGGTAATTTTGTTGGATGTCGGTACAAAAGTGAAGTGTAAATAAGAAGGCATTAAATACACACATATAACATAGTTATTACAAAAGAGTATTATAATAATCTATCGAGGCTAACATGGAGTTTTATAAGACATAAGGTACTGATAAAATATTAGATGTAAAATGATTAAATACTAGACATGAGAAAAAAAGTTGTTATTTTGCAATTAAGGAAACACGTAGTATGGCATGAGAGAATAACATTATGAGGTAGATGATAGTAATATAAAATGCCTACACTCATATGTATGAAAGAAAAAGTAATGTGCAATAGAAATGCAAAGAAGGAAAAGGAATGATATTAAAGATGTAAAAAGAGTTGTGAGCTTGGAATGTAGGAAACTAGTAAAGCTAGCAAAACTCTAGGTAAATGTTCAAATTATAAACTAGTAGATGTATAGAAAAAAAGGGGATGATGTTCTTATTATGAATATCTAGATAATAAAAAGAATGAGGAATAATCATAAGATGAAATAATATGGATATTGACCTAATGGCTGAGAATACATTGGATAGGTTGACTGGTCAACTAAGGATTAGCAACTACTAAAAGCTGAGTCTGAATGGATTTTAGCCTATGCATGGTGGGTGCAACCACTGAGTATTAATTTGAGCTTGCATGCTATAGATATTAGGAGGTCTATAGACTAGTCCCTATTACCCACTTGTGGATATTGGGAGGTCCCATGAGGTTGATCCCTACTATCCACTGGAGGTATTGCTTGTGATGATTTGTAATAGGATATTGAGAGGTCCCACGAGGCTGATCCTTGCTATCCACCAAATGTATTGCTTGTGATGATTTCTATTAGGATATTAGGAGGTCCCACGGGGCTAATCCCTACTATTCCCTTTACATATATTAAGAGGTCCACAGACTGATCCCTATTATCTTCTTTTTTGATATTAGGTGGTTCTTAGGAACTGATCCTTACTATTAAGCAAAGGCTGTGTATAGACACCGAGTTCCAAAATATGGGTCACTGTACCACTTGGTATTTGTCTAGTTCTCGAATTAGGTAGGTACAACTACTGAGGCCCAAAGTAGGGGCTATTACATTACACGATTCCCGTTATCCAGTGGTTGGGAGTTCTTCATGGACCTTATGGGTATAAATGATTTAATTAAAGAACTTAAACTGATTTAAAGATATTAATGAAATAACTAGGATCTAAATTATCATAATTGAGATAACCTGTGAGTAAATATGTTATGAATAAGAGATAAGTTGTATAGAGAGACTAAATAAACTTATGTAATCTTAGTAGGATTCCTAAAGGAAGTAAAAGACTGATGGAATGGTGATAGACCATGGAAACAGACATGAAGAAATGAGTTATAGAAAATAAATACAATATAAAGCTTTCCAAAACAAACCTAAAAAGAATCACATAATTCAAGTAAAATAGATAATAACTTCTATATATATTAGATAAAAAGAGCTTAACTAGATAGAATGATCAGGGAATGATAATAATGGATGGATAAGCTATATAAAGCATGTAACTTAAGTATTGAATGAGTAATTAGTATGGTAGTGTGTTAGTATGAATCTCGAGTAACATTGAACCCTAGGTTAAGGGTCTAGATGATGTAATATAAACCAGATGATAAATAATCTCCACATGATGCTTTAGGATAAAGTGAAAATTATATGAAATCTTATAGAAAACCTATTAGGATAATAAGTAGGGGGCATTAGTAATTGATTATATGTGTGTTTGTGTTTATGATACAAGGTATGTTTGGTTAAATTCATCACTGAGAGTATACTCAACGTATCGAGTGTCCGCTGCGCAGGTGGTAGATTTGGATGATATGATGAGGATGACCAACAGTGTAGCTAAAGACTGTCTAGGTATGACATTGTCTTACTACATTATGATGCTTTAGTATATAAAGGCACTTGAACTTATTACTATGGGTAGTTAAGTGACATGATGTGTAGACAGCTAATATGATGGCCTATAGTTATGTATAATGAGCTCTTAGCTATAATAATAGCCTAGGCAAATATTTGGCAGTAAGATCAGGCATGTAGATGTTATATGCCTAGGAGGTTCACCATAGAACACCAGAACCGTTAAATAAAATTTCCACACTGAATAGGAGGAACTCGAGTAGAAGTTAAATGAAAATCTCTTGGAAAAATCCAAGGATAGGTACCTCATTGGAAGTTGCACACTTTGCCTATTTTCCTTAAGAATAGGTAGGGGGTGTTACAATTAGTGGCATTAGAGTAGGTTTAAATGGTCCTAGGTAGTAATACATGAGTGCCTTAAGAGTTTTAGTTTTGGACAGTCGCTACACTACTGGTAAATGGAGATTGTTGTTGAGTAATTAATGAGATAATTATGTGAACTTCTTAGAAAAGAAAATAGTGGGCAAAGGTAGTGGTGCTATGATTTAGTATGATCCTTTTCCTCCTAAGTTGAGGCTGCTAATGTTGTTAATAAAGCCATGAAAGAGCAATAAGGCTCTAATAAAGGAGTACTAGGTTCTATTGATTGTAAGAGGGGATGGCAAGGTTAATTAAGCAAATAGAGGATAGAAGCATTTGAAAGGGGAGTGCATAATACCCTTGTGTATTGAATAGTGATTATAGGATGATTATCAAGTGGTTGAGAGTCTTGATAGGAAAAGAAAGGTAAAGACTGGCTAAGTAGTTGGAATACTTTTTGTAAGCCAGAGTGTCTATATGGAGGTAAATGATGCTACAAAGAAGTAATGAAAAGAAAAGGAAATCTAAGGGAATCTTAGGAGATGGAAAAGTGGAGTGGACTCAAGGGTTACTAATGAGAAAAGAATGATTGTGGTATTATACCTAGTGAGATTAAATGTCTTTAGAACATGGAAAAAGGGAAACTAAGTGACCTACGAATAAGACAGTTTAGTTGCCTATAATCTTAATGTATATTGAAGGAGTTGTTATCAACTTTTGAGAGGTATAGAAAGTTATAGGACTAAAGCATAGGACACCTATATTAAGGAGCAACAAGACACATGGTAGCAAGAGAGTTAGGATAGGAGCTACCTTCCAAGGACCTTAAGGATGAGGGCTATTGCTTTTTCTTAATGCATTTATTATCGGGGCTAAGGCATTGCATTATATAACTTAGGTTACATCTTGACATTTGCATAATTGTATTATACATGACATGTCTTCCAATAATGAAAACTCTAAGCATGTTTTATGAAAATTAAGCATGGCATGATAATAGCCCTAATACATAAGGGACTTGATAGAGTGAAAGAAGAGGAAAGAATAATGTTATGGCAATAGAAAGGGACTGATAAGGAAATAATGAGTAGAAAGAAGATAAAAGCTAGTGTTGATACCAATAAGTAGGTACAAGAAAGGATTTAGATGTCAAGGTAAAAACACCTCTATAATGCGAATATATAAAAACACCTCTATAGTGCTCTGTGTTCTAACCAAGAATAGAGTGTGAAAACTAGATATTGTAAAAGTATACTGCTTCATGTTATTTAATAATAAAAAGATGATGAACTCTAAAGTAGTGATGTTAAAGAGTACATTGGGGGAGCTCTACCCATAATAAAGGTAAAGAAGAAATATAAGGAATTTACTTGATGAAAAAAAAAGAAGACAAGGCTAGAAGGAAATAAATGGTTTATAACACTCAACATGTCTAGGAAAATAAATGGGAAAAATTATAGAGTGCCCTAAGAGCCTGTATCTAATTAAAATACTAAAGGTTAAACCTACTAGAAGGAAAAGAGACGAGAAGGAAAAAA
>CANXYI010101969.1:0-14384 GCA_948208565.1 Hura crepitans
ATTACATGCATGATTATTATAATGCCAATTAGCTCCATCCGTTGTGCCCATATAGGTTATAACTATGTACATATTGCAAGGCCTACCTCTTATTGCTCTACATTTCTGGTATATCTCTATTTGTTACGTAATAGCTATTAATTGGTTTCACGAGCATGCTTTGATACGACCAAGACATCTATGGTAATATATATAATCATGCAAAATGCTATTGTCAATTATGTAACTAGTATGCTTTTGGAACTGTATGCATAATTTTACCTAATGAGATTTTTATAGCATTGATGTTGAGTTGACATTGATGAGTGAGTATCAAGTGCATAGCCACATGAAAATAAATGAGTTCTTCGGTCATAACATGATCATGTGAAAATGCATAAATTCATAAGTTGTATGTTACCAACTAGTATTTTCTCAAATCATATAAGTTCTACTATAGTAATTTAATCAAAATAAAAATTTTACAATGGTCATAAAAAGGAAGCTAATATGTACTTTATGTCAAGCACCATGCTTGCTACTATCCCATATATGTTAATCATAATTTTTCCATCATGTAGCTATATCTATACGTACACTCTACTATATACATTAAGATTATGATAACCACACTAAAGCATTTTGTATCATGTTCATGTTTGTCCCTTTATATAACTACCATTCATTATGTATCTTACTCTGGTTTATACATACACTATTATTATGATCCAAAAACTTTTAAAGACTTACAACATATATATTCTTGTACCTTAAAATATCAGAGTCAATTATCCTTACTATACTATCTTTTGATTTAGTGTTTCAAAAGTCTACTAAACTACACTTACCTTTATCATCGTACATAATTAATATGAATTTACATTTACCTTTTTTGTAGGTTCCACATCTTGGCACAATTTATTTTTCTACTCATTACTCAGTGAATGTTTTATAAATAATTCCTTATTATCATACAATTAATATCAAGCAACGACTATGAAGAAATTTTAGGAGTTAAAGATATAATCTATAACGTAAAAAATAAAGGAAAGTTAGGTACCTATTTTAAATCTCCTCTTTTTATTAGTTGCACACATTCTATCTACCTTTCTAATTTTTTTATTTACAGTAGAGGATTCACTTGTACTTCTATTGTATATAGCCTCAAAGATCCTACCACACTTTATAGGAAAACTAAAATTTACCTAGGCCCAAGCCTATAACCACTTCACATACTGAATTCTTACATAACTAACATGTTGTCAAACTATCATACTCATACTATGCAATTTGAATCATAAATCTTTCCCTAAGAATTTACACCTATGTTAGAACCTACATTTTTACATATATAGGTCTAGCTAACATTACATTAGATACTTATTCTACAATATATAGTGAAACTAACAAGTCCTATGCCTTATGCTTCCACTACTAAACCTAAGCACCTCACTCGCTTAACTAACTAGCTTATATTTATTCCCTTTTATTTTCCCTTGAACTCCACAGCTAGTCTCCATGACTAATTTGAACCAATAAAGCTTATTCTATGCCAATTCCATCTAATTACTATTAAAACTTAGAGGAAACTAAACTAGCTTACATTCATAAATTACTCATCTCAAGCTAATAATCTTACTCACAAACATGTGGATTCCCTTAGCTAATCTTTGGTCTTCAGTTTCTTCAAAAGATAATTTACTAATGTAGTTATATTTACATTAGAGTTTATTCTAAAGAAGAAAATTAAATTTTAATTAAACTTTAGAAGTATAGGAAGCTGGGGCACGTACCTAGAACTAGCTCATTAGACTTTACTTGTGCTCGAAACCTACTCTTAGGCACATAGCACAAAAATGGAAAATTCTCTAATGATATCTGTGGCAAGTAACCATCTTTGGTTTGTTATTGTCACCTACCTTTCCTTTACTTAAGGTTTCCTTCATATGAGTGCAGATAAATTTATTATGAAAAAATCCCTAAGTAAAAAGTCTAAACACCATACTTGTAATCAACAGCATCGAGTGGAAATCTCCCATTTAACTCACGGGATTGATGGTTCAAAAATTCAATAGTATTGTGTGCTCCACTCCTATAGTTCCCATTAATTTTCCCACTAGTTATGTGTATAAAACAAATTTCATCCACTACTAATTAAACCTTATGATTAGTAATAATAAAATAAATTGTCGAATTAAGAATACCAACTGCAAAATCGAAGAAAAATCTCACACCTTAATTTTTTGTCACTATCTTTCGTATTCAATTTCCTTATGGACATATGGAATAACCATCACCTTATTTCTAATTTCTCATTTTATTAATCTCATACTTATAATTCTTTAACATTAGTAGAGTTACTTAAATGAAAAGGGATAGAGTAAACTTATTCCCTACCTGATTCCACTCGTATTCTATACCTATTTTAGTGGCTTAGAGACTCAAAATTCCATGCCTAGGATAACACTATGCCTTATATCCCTTCAATTCAAGCCATTTCCCTTTAATTTCATTGCCTTTATACTATTGTTCCTCCTACCATTTTGCATAACAAATACAATAACCAAATTCCCTTCTAATTTGTCTTCAATTACTACACCAAAATTCTTAACACCACCTTCTTTAATTTCTCATTGCTTCTTAATTAGTGTTATCCTCCTCAATATCATCATTTCCATCTATTAGTACTTAGGTGCTATTGCACTCTCATGGAATAGCTACACTATTCAAATTGTAGCATTATTAATTGTCATTTACTATTGATTATCCCTTGCCTACTTCTTTTTTTCCATTTTAGGCGTTAGCCATCCTCTTTCGTGATTCTTATATTCTATTTTTTTTTCTTTTTTTCTTTTTCCTACCCTCTAAAATCGAACTAGCCCCCTTGTTCTTGATATTATTTCTATTCTTATTTATTTATTTATTTATTTATTTTGTCAATCTTTACACACATGCTGATAGCATGTTAATTTAGTTTAATTAATTAATATCTCACTAAATTAATTAACCTTCTATGTGTTTAATTATGCCCATTAGAACACCTAGTAGTCACTTAGCCTTTTTTTAGATGTCATAAAGAGTCTTTAGTTGTGTTCTTAAGTTTGTCACAAGGAGTGACACATTTACATATATGATGTTATAGTCATTTGATTTTATCATATCTTATGTGAAGATTGGGGAATTGACTTTAATGATTTTAAGGTTTATAAAAGTGTTTTCCTACAGAAAAATTTTTGGTAGGGCATCCAAACAATCATTATGTTGCCAAAAATTAGTCTTAAACTATCCTTTAGTAAAATATATTTCTATAGAATGATGAATCTAACAAGTATGTTTAACTAGAATCCTCCTTAATACCCTTTTAAAGTGATAATTAGCATTAAATTTAAGTATAAACTTGTTTGTTATTCCCTCTCTTAGATAATCAAAAGCATATGAAGAGTAGGTGTTACAGAAAGTACCTCATCATATCAATGCTGCAAGTATCCTTAAACTTGAGATCACTAACTATCTTAAATATAGAGTGACATACTTCAACTCTAAATCTTTTACTTTGAACAAGAATTATACAAAGTGAGGTTCTTAGGTATGGCATAACATATTTAAAGATAAGCTAGTGATCAACAAAGAATTTACCACCCTAAATTACTATGGGGTGTTTATCTACAGTTCTGATAAGTAATCTATATTTAGGAATCTCTAGCCAAAGCAAAGTGCCATGAGTGAATGACATTCACTAAGGGCATTTTGGGAACAAAGGTGAAATTATCAAAACAATATGTCTAGGGCTTAATTGGACATGCTTAGTTAAGTTATGAATTGACACAAGTCTATACTCAAAAGTGGATGAGGTAAAAGATGGTGAAAGGAGTTTAATACACCATAATTGTATTTAGAAGGGTTAAGTCAAATAACTTGACATTTTAGCCCATAGGTAGTCATGATACATGGCTATATGTCTCTCTTGAGTTGTATACAAGTGATATATCAATTAGTGAATTGATATTGGTTCAATAAGATTGAATCTATAAAGTCATAGTTGGACTAGGACTCTATTTCATTGTGCACTGCCAAACTATTTTGGAAACCCATAAGGTCACACACATAAAAGAAATTTGAAGAAAATTCAATGAGATTAAATGTTCTAATGATATGGGAAATCATTGGAAGATGAACTAAGAAGAAGAAACAAGCAATTGGACATGGGACCCACTTGTTGATGTGTAGTCCAGAAATCAAGGTTTTTAGACTTAGGCTTTGTTAAGTCCAAATTTTAATTGTTCTTGCATCTAATTTTTTATGGACTTTTAAAATGTTTAAAATTCCTTAAATTAGAGTTATTATTAATAAAAAAAATGGGGCCTAGAAGTGCCACATAGCATTAACAAAAGTGAGGCTAAAGTTAATTATACAAAAGCCTATTAAAAGGCTTATGCACATAAGATTGAGTAAGGCCCAATGTGTGGCTCCATTCTAGTCCAACTTAGGGCAGATTTTAAGTGTCAAAATCTAACCTAAAAAGGGTTTATTTAAATTATAATTAACCCTTATAGTTATAGCCACCATACACATATTTTTTATAGCAGAAATTACTGCATAGAATAATTGAAAACACACAAATTTCTTTTTCTTCCTTCATCCGCTTGAAAATCCTACTAGCACCAAGATTTTCAAGTTGCTCTCTTCTAAGAACTTCTTGTGTGGATTACCTTAGAGGAGTTCCTAAAAGAGGATCACTATGGTTTGTGACAACTCATTGAGAAGAGCTCGCAAATGGAATCTGCTATCATCCTTTATGGTAAATCACAAAATGGTATTAGATTTATTATTTAAGATATATTTTAAATTATTCGGATCCATTATCTTTACTAGTTTTCTCACATTTTTAATTTTTCAACTACATATGATGGAGAAAAACTAACATTTTTAAGGAGTAAGTCAAATGAAATTTTTATAGTTAGGGAAAAACAATAAAATAAATTAAATGAAGTGAAGATATAGTTTAAATTGCATTCAATATGACACCAAATGCATTAAAGCTATATATTTTGATTTCTAATTTTTTTTAGAATATGTAAATGGTGAGTATAATTCATGAATTCAAGTTAGAATTAGTTACACGAAATATGAAAATAATGTAGAGATTTATGAAATTTAATGTAAGTTTGTTTAACGTGGCATATATATTGAATTTAAATTTCAAAAATAAGAAGTTCAATGATGCTTAACATAAGATTTATATGCAATAAGCATGATAAACTTATTCATAAAGTAAATTTTTATGGTAAATAGACTTTAAGAGTTTAAAGATCTTTAAGGCTTTAAATGAAAGTATATATGTAGTAAGTTGTGAAAACGTGTTAATATATGGCATTTTTTATTCATTTCATGTACAATGGAAGTAATATATTGACAATGACTAATGTTTAATGAATGAAACTTTATTTCCTAACAACATAAGACATGTTTTTTATGATACAAATTTGATACATGCTCTATCATTTTCAATAAAAGAATCTAATGTGTACGGAAATTGCTTATTACAATTTAGAGAAGTGATGTATGAAAATTAAGGTTTAAGTATAATTTAAGAAAACAAAGGAATCTAATTGTAGATTTGGATTTTTATGATAAGTCGACAAAATTAGGAAATGAAAAGAAAGTAAGATATGCAAAGAATAAGTTATGACTAAAAAGGTACAAGTAAATGAATAAATGATGATATTTTGTGTGTATGATTTTACATATATGGGAAATGGAAATTATAAGGCATGGATTAATTGTAGATGTTATATGATTCTTATAAGAAACTTTACATAATCTATATGATATATTATGACATTGATGAGTGATTGAAATAGTTTATATATGATAATGCTATATAGTAATTAAATTAATATTACAATAAAGTTAATGTGATTAAAAATAAGTTAATTTAATACAATTAAAAGTTATACCCATATAAATGAAAGTGAATAGTATCTAGATAGGTTAGATAGCCAACTAGGGATTGTTATAGTAGTTGATCATAACACTTTGGTGCCCGGTGATTCTTCCCTTAACCTTTTATGGGCCATTTCTTAAGCCTTGCTTTTGACCTTTATAGGTCTATAGACTGTAAAGTCCCTATTTGACCATTATAAGTCCATGGATTGAGTAGCTCCCATTTCACCCTTTGAGGTCCATGATAAATGTATCATTTAAATGTAGTAATTAGTTTAAATTGAATGAACTATATAACAATGAATTGTATAAAAGATAATTTTAATTTGGCTATGTAAAGTTTTAGATAATGATCTCTAGTTGTGTAGCATCCATCGCTTAGATTTAGGCTTGGATTGGAGTGAGTGGTCTTACATTTGTTAGTATTAGAGCCTAGATTAGGCGTTCTTAGGCTTAAATTTGTTATGCATGTGACATTTTCTTGTGCATATACATGATATAGTCTTATAACTGTAAGGACACACTTATTATTCTACTTACCTAAAAAAATTGATAAAGTAAGTACTTCCAACCTCAAAAAGAAGTAAAGGAATGAATTCTATGAGATTGAAATGTCAGTATCATAGTTAAAACAGGAACTATTAAGTTAGAAACATAGAGTGTGTAACACCTTTTACCTAAACCACAAAAAAAATTAACTAAGTCAATGTTAACAACATATGTAAACTCATAGAATAGTGTGTATTTTTTGAAAAGAATTTGCAAACTATCAAATAATTTCTATAGAATAGGAAACATTTATAGCTAAGGTCATCATGCAAAAAATTTGGTAGCATAATGGTTATCTAAGGCACTACCCAAAATTCCTGTGTCAGGAAGAAAAACACTTTTATAAATCATGTCTAATCACAACCTAACTATAACACCATCCATACATAAAAATGCATATAAATAAAAGAAACACCATAGGCATACTCATCCATTCATTTTATGTCATAACCTCATTAAATATATACAATAGTGTGCCTTCAAATAGATAAACATAACAAGGTACTTAATTATTCCATATAGTTTGGTGATAAAATAAGTGTAGTCATCCTTAAAAGAAAAAGAAATATAATATGATAGTGCTTCTCACATAGATCCATATGCATTTTATACTATATGGTATGTATGATAGAATACTTAGGCTCTATAAACATGTATGCAAAAAAAAATGATGGACTTTATGCATACAAAAGATGTATTCCAAGTGAAGCTAATGCAAGTTAGGCCCTTCTTTCCTAGCATCTCTTAGACCAGCACAAAGAACACCTATGTGGAGGATGAAATCCTTAGTAGATGCTTTGTAACATAAACAACCAAAGTCAATTATCTAAGTTATAAGCACTAAAGAGAATAAAGATTATCAAAGCATGATAATTCATGTTTCATATTATTGTCATGCATCTCTATAATATGTACAAATAAACTCTAGGATACACATTAAAAGCATACGCATAAATATTTCATGTATAAGAGATTACATGGTCACTTAAAAATCTGTAATACAATGAAACATACTCTATTTCATATAATTTTTTAATTAATTTTAATAACCATATTTACTTATTTGCCTTTCTCATGTCAATATGCTTTTTCATATATAAATATATCTGTTCTTTAACCCATTTCTCCCTAGAAGTATGTTAGGTACTCAAATAATGGGGATAACAAAAAAGCTAGGGCTATGATTAAGGTGGTCGAAGCTATAAACCAAAATATCTAATGCTATAGATAAAATAGCCAAAGCTTTAAAGGTGCAGATCTACTAAGGTCCCCTATTTGCTAGGCTAAACTATCATGTAATTCCTTTTTATGCATCTTAGCTAGAAATAGGTTTAATTATATATCATCAATTTATTTTCACTTAAGCATTTCCCTACATATCAAAGCATTCATAAATTATATCATACATCTATGCAATAAGCATGCCATAATTTATCTCTTTGTTGTAAGGCCATCATATTTTAGTCCAAAACAAATAAAATTCAAGTGTTAAACTATTTACATGGTCGTGACCTCTGTAATTCCACTTATATAAAATTTTGACATGCAAGATAGTAATCTTTTCATATAACATTAACAAAGAATAATGGCTTCATGTTTATGCTCAATAATTATGCTTTAACTCATATTTTCATTTTTTATTTTTTAAGCTTGCTTAATTATGATCATAGTATAAAATTATGTACTTGTTTAGATGTGGCATTTCATGAGTAAAATTTGAAAGTAAACACTTACGTCATCCATGCACTTAATTTTGGTTCCATATATCAAAACTTGCTAATACAACACTTCTCAAATACTAGATTTTATATACTTAAAATCTATGACAGATATTGTTCATTGAATATATTATGTTTAACTTAACTTCAAAAGTTTTACCCCTTACAATTCATACTATGTAAAGAAAATCAAAATCTTCCTTAATCAAATAACTCAATTAATACAAAACTAAAACTCAAGTTTTGTAATCCACTACTTTACATTTTAAAACTCATTTCTTACTTTGTAAACATAGTATATCATTGTTAATCAAAACTTAAGGTAATTTGCTCATAATCTCTTTATTAAAGAATTTTAGCCTTACATAAAATTAACTAAGATTTATGCTAACTTTTCCCCTTATTCCTAAAATTTATTTTAGTAATAAGAAGTAGAAATCATAAGAAGGTTATTTACTCAACTAAAAATCCTAATTCCTCACATATGTCATTTTCGGCTAAGAATGGAAAACATACTATAATTCATTTTATTTCTTAAAATTCCACATTTTTATGATATCCATACTCTAAAAATCAAAACCCCTAATATTAATTCATTTATTCCATCTACACCAAAAACCATAACTCATAAAATTATAATCGTATAAAAACAAGTTTAAATTAGAGAGCACCTACCTCAATAAAATCCTCTGAACTCCTTTTTTTTCTTCTTTGTACTTTTTATTTTTGAAAGTAATACCTCCCTTCCTTCATAGTATGATTTGACCCAAGCAAAGAGACAAATCTCTAAGCTCAATCAAACTTTAAGCACAATAAATTCACATTAATTCTATGTCTAAAAACTACCTTTGATTGCTATATTTAATAATTTTGATTATAAGAAATGAATAAGAGAAAAGAATTCGCACTTACCTCTCTTTTTTACATGAGTCCACCATTAATACACCTCTTTTTATTATTTCTAACAACATCCACTCATAAATCTGAATTTTTCATGAATTAATAAGTGGATCTCATACTTTGATCTATGTTAAAACAAGTAGATTGAGAGAAAAAATTATAGGGAATGTGTCGTTTAGAAAGGAGAGAAAAATGTAACCAATTTGTACTATTCATCTTTTCTATTTCTTTTTCCTTTTCCTTTTTTTTTTTCTAACTTCAGTGGTTCAATTTGTGACACTTGTATCCATCTTAACTTTACATTTCTATTATTAGTTGATCAAAACTTTATTTGATTTAGTCAAATCTTAAGCCATTTAATATATCTTCCACTAATCCTAATACTATTTATGTTTCATCTTATGTACTTATCCGCTACCCAGATTTGACTTTCTATTTTTCTACCCTAAAACAACCTTTTATTTTCATATTTTAACCACTTCTCAATCATGAATTATACTCTTTGAAAGTCCATTTTGTACTATTTAAGCCCTGGGAGGTGCTGGGAGCACTATTCATAGCCCAAAAAGTACTATTCATGAACTCGAGATTTTAAGTCATTACAGATAAAGGAAAAGAAAGGATAAAGACAATAATATTGTAGCATAAATAAGGATTTTGTATAATAGAAATAAAAATATTTGCAAACCTAGAAATAAGATAAGCCTTTGTCTATTTAGAGACTTGAAGCTTTCAGCTATATGTCAAGTTTTTCTTAGAATTAAGGGAAATATTTCAATACATTTTGCATGGGGGATTTAGGTTTATTCATTAATATTCCATAAGCATTACCATGAGAAAATGCATATAAATATCATTTATATTGGTATCATCCTACATGTATAAACTTTATTCTTTCATATATGCATATGCGTTAATAGAATAAGAAAATTTAATAAGATACACTTGTGAAGGTAACAAGCATTCATGTTGATAGAGATTAGAAAAAGAATTGATTGTAAATATATATGGAACTAGTTACATAAGAATTTATAAGTATACAAACATATATACATAAATGGATATCAAGAAATGTTACAATGACAAAGATTGTGACACCCTTTACTCGAACTATTATCAGACCTAAATAATAGATGACACAAAGCTACCTTGTCATGTTAACAACCTTTAAGCTCATTATATTCTTAAAACCCTTCTTAAAACATAAGCTTACTCAATTTGGCCTGTGACTTCTTTTCATTAAATTAATTATAGTTTCCATTTTTTTTTACAAAAATCTATTAACATAACTATTGTCTAGAGTAAAGACTAAAAATTTTATCTTGCATGCACAACACTTTTATAAAATTTCCACCCTTAATCTATCATCATAAGATCCTTTTAATCCTTTATAACCATATGCCATGCACTCATATCACAAACATCATCAATATCTTAGCACATGCAAGGCATGTATTTCCCACACATTTAGAAGCATTGATATCCCATCACATGGAAACATACAATTCGCACATTTATATACATCTACCATATATGGTTATGATAGTTACTTATACAATCTATGTTTATAATTTACATAACACTGGTCAAGCGCACCTAACCTATACACGAGTTCCACTATACTTATTACATTATGACAAAATATACAAAATGTATACCTTAGACTAGAAGGTTAAGCTATTACACTATTATAGTGAGGTTGAGCAATACAAACATCTACAAGCTATAGATTAGAAAAACCAATATGCTAAGCATATGGTTAGTGGTGAATTCAATAAAATATACACTGCAAATACAAGAAAATGCATTAAATGAACACACAATACGTACCAAGCACATTCAGCCATAGAGCACATATAGTATTACATATTAACATGTACAAGCAATGTTTATTCACATATGCCTTACTTGTCTAATTCACATTTTATATGTACTATAGTTGTAGTATATACCCTTTTTGCTTTTAATTAAGTTAAATTAACCGAATTAGGATATTCACTCTAATTAGAATTATCTTAGTTTAAGTGATCACCATTTCACTTTAGTTATTTAACCTTTTACCCCATACTCAAGAGATCATATCCCAAATACTGGATAATGGGATCTACAGGTCTATAGGGACCTGCATTTTGATCATTAATAATTGCACTTATCATACAACATAACATAGTCAATGGGCTGAGGGGTTTTTATCTAAAACATCAATGGTCACACCTATCTTAAAAGGTGTGTAGGGATCCATATTCTAAACCTCGATAGCTACACTAATCATAATGTGTGCAATGGCCCTTGTGGACATCAATAGTAGCTGTACCCACACTAACATATCAATATATAATCCATCAGTATAAAATGTGTAGGGGATTCTCATCTAGAACCTTAATGGCTACACCTGTCATAAGTATAGGACACTTAAGTGTCCTAGCAACTGCTAAGTCCCTAGTTGACCAATCAATATCTAGCAAGTTGACCTTCTTATTAATCTGTTACCATTTTATTATTAAATATTTAATATGTTAACCATTATCATTATTTTAGGTTATTCAAGTCCTTCTTACTATCATATAGTTTAACTATGCATACATCATTATTGTTTTCCATTCAAGTACTTTATGCTTATTTAATTTTCATGTAAGGTTGTATTATTATTTTGTCATTGCTTTAACTCTTGATGTATTTGATAATTAGTTTCAATTATTTATATCAAGCATTACCATTATCGTAAAAGATTCATTCATGACCTTACAATAGAACTAGTTTTTCATTTTAATGTCATGCCACTCATTTGACATCATGTACATCATTACTTATCCATACTCCAAAAATTTACTTAGGTCTAACTTAGACATATCACTCGGCCACCTTTTATCAAGGGATAGTTTAGTCCAAATAATGAAAATAACATCTCCTTTAGCCATTTGAAGTTATTTATCACATTAATCACTAATAATTCATATAAAAACACCATTTCTCCACCTCTTTTCCATTTAGCCATATCTAATACTTATGCAACCTATTTTTTGTATACAACATCATTCTACTTAAACAATTAAGCCAATTACACCTTAAACCACTTCTATACCATATTAACTTAACGTTTACATGTTTTGGCCATATTGACCATTTCCTTTCTATATTTAATTCGTTACAATTTCTTAATCTTAACATGTTCAAAACATTCAATTATAATCATACAAGGTTAATTCAAGCACAAAATCATGCAATGCCACACCTTCCATTAACAACACACACATGACACACACTTAAATTTAGTAAATCAATATAATCTAATGCATAATTCATTAAATTCACTTACTACAACCTCAAAGCACTCTAAATACACCCTTTGTACCTTGTCTTTGCCTTTCTTAATCACCTTTCCCTCTTTCTTTACAAACATATTTAAAATTAGGTTAGAAAAATTACTATGTTTGATAGAGAATAAGCATAGAGTGATTTGTACCAAGTTTTTATTAATTTTTTAATTTTAAGCATTAGAATTAGGCATGTAAGATTAGTTAGGTCTTTAACCTTATGGGTAAATTGTTAGTGATAGATATAATCCATAATTGCTTCATTACAGTGTAATAACTAAGAAATAAGCCTTAAATTAATAGTATATAAAATGAGAAAGAGAGGCATGTGTAAAATGCTTATTAAGGTAGGATTAACATGGGAAGAGATGATATAGGCTTAGTTGTAATGCCTATAATAGATTTAGCATAGCAACATAAGGGGGTAGTTTTCTCAATAGTAGAAATTTAATATATGAGCCATTGATTTATACAAATAATTTAGTCACCTATTTATACACAAAATTGGGTTGTTTAGCAAGTATTTAATTAAAATAAATGCCTAGATTTTTTTTTATTTTTTTATCAAATTTCTTTAGAGAATTAGTTTTTCATTACGCATTAAGGACTTAGAGGAATATGATTTGAAGTAAAGGATAATGTTTAAAATGAAAACATAAAGAACTTTAATTTTATAATTATATTGAGAAAAGGAGACGTGAGTGATTAAGAAAAGAAGTTCAAGCTATCAAATTGGCAATAATATAAGGGAATGAAAAATGTGAGGAATTAGACATCTATCCATGTAAATAACTGCAATTTCTTTTAAGGAGTAAATAAAATGAAATTTTTATAGTATAAAAAAAGCAACAAAATAAAATAAAAGAAGTGAAGATATAGTTTAAATTGTTGTTCAATATGGCAACAAACACATTAAAGCTACATATTTTGATTTCTTAGTTTTTTAGAATCTACAAATAGTGAGTATAATTCATGGATTCAAGTCAGAATTAGCTACACTAACTTGAAAGTATGGAATAAGAGTAGAGATTTATGAAATTTAATGTAGGTTTGTTTATTTCAACATATATATTGAATTTAAATTTCATAATAAGAAGTTTATTAAAGTTCAATGTAAGATTTGTATACAATAAGAATGATAAACATATTTATAAAGTAATTTTTAAACTAAAATGAACTTTAGGAGTTTAAAGATCTTTAGGGCTTTGAATGAAAGTACATATGTAGTAAGCTATGAAAATGCACTAATATATGGCAATTTGATACTTTTCATGTATAAAGTAAGTAATAAATTGATAATAACTAAAGGATAATAAATGAAACTTAATTCGTAACAACATAAGGCTTGTTTTATATGCTTACAAATTTGATATATGCTCTAACATTTTTATTGACAGACTTTAATGAGTTTGGAAATTTCTTATTATAATTTAGAGAAATGATGTATGAAAATTTAGGTTTAAGTATAATTTAAGAAAATAAAAGAATCTAATTACTGATATGTATAAGTATGATTGGCCTATAAAATTAGGAATGAAAAGAAAGTTATATATGTAAAGAATAAGTTATGAATAGAAAGGATAAGTAAATGATTAAATGATGGTATGTCTTATATATGATTTTACATATATGGAAAATTGAAATTATAAGATATAGATTTTATATGGATTTTACATGATTCATATGAGAAAAACTTATTATATGATATATTATGATAATGATGAGTGATTGAAATGGTTGATAACTGAAAATACTACACAGTAATTAAAGGAGTATTGTAATGCCCGAGAATCCTAATGTCATGAATATCACTTTCTAGGATGTGAATAGTATTCTTAAGACCCAATTACACTAAAGCAACTGGATAGAAGTACTAATAATAACATAATTTTGGGCAAATTTTGGAATAAAAATGAAGTCACTAAGATTGTTAAAAACAAAAATAAAGATTTTACTATAGTGTCTTATAAATAGTGATGTC
>CANXYI010102115.1:0-19429 GCA_948208565.1 Hura crepitans
ATGATTTCATTTGTACTATGATTTTATACCATGGACTTTATTACATAGTTTAAGATTATTATCAAGCAAATGTCATAACATGAGCACTAAGTAATAAAGAATGTCATTTTATTAATGAATAATTAGTTTATTGTACATGAAATTATCCCTATTAAACATGTGCTCTAGGGCATACAACTAACAATAAATACACCTTTCATCAACCTACTTCATCATTACCAATTATCAAGAGTCAATAAAGGAACTCTACCACAAGATTTGCTCTACTAGTCTTTGGGCTCTTATCAAATTTATTATTCTTCTAAAATCCTACCTTTTGTCATGTTGCTTGGAGAATTAATCAAGGTAAGATTTAAAGCCATTTTTCTCATTATTTTTCATTATTTTATTTTTCTTAATTGAGGATGTCCCATGATTAATTGATATGTGAGATGATTCTATGTAATCCCTACGTCAATTGTAGGAGTAAGTTAATGTTTGTACATGATTTTTTACATGTTTACATCATTCATGCAATAATGAAATTCTTTAATCAAACTTTAGTCTGCACAAACCTAGAATAAGGTCTATGTGATCATGTTTTTAAGATTTTAATTATGTTTTGTAGTTTGTATAGATGTACATACATTCACAATTTTCTCTATGTATTCTATATCATGTTTTAACACTTATTTAATATTCAATTAGATATATTTCATCTATGTTAATTGTTACAACATGTGTTTAAATTATGTCTATATCAAATATGCCATTTTAATATGTTTTAAACATTCTTTTTGTTATTATGCATGCCATTCATATTCTAGAATCTGTGTTTAGCCCACACGAACTGTTTCTCATGAGGAACATAGTTTGTGTAGACATAGTTTTTGACTGTATGCTTTAATATATAGTCTGTACATCCTTTTGTTTACATTTTTCATGTATCTCTTTGCAACATTAAGTGTTCTATTCACCATCTTTTTTATAATAAGCATTTATACATATTCCATAATTATTCAGATCAATATGTGTATCTTTAACATACATTATGATAATCCCATTTAGCACTATTATTAGGTCCTAATAGATCTATGTTTGTATTACTAATTACTTTATTTGAGCTATGTAAGTTTGGTCATTCATATTAGAGATAAGGTCCGCACAGACCTATATGAGAGGCTTGTATACTCCACATGGACTAATCAACATATAAATGGGACCAATTATAATTCATGTCTATTTATTTGGTTTTATACCTTTTAATTATTTATTTTGCTAATTTTTTGGGTTGTAATAGGTAATTTAATTACTCATTTTACACATAAAATCTAACTTCACATTAAAGACTTTTATACATAATCAATTGGTGTTTTCTTAATAAAATAGTTTTGGTTTTCATTAATATAAGTCACAACAAAATGTATTTTAACAAGTCCAATCTCCTAGAAATAAGAGTTGGATAATTACTGCTAATTCCTATGGAATTACTAGTGATTTTTATTAATAAAAGTCATAACAAATTATATTTTAACAAGGAAACTCTTAAAGATGGGAGTTAAGCAATTACTGCCAATTCCTATAGAATTACAAGTAATTATTAGGTTAAATAATAATTAATGAATGATCTAATTTATGGATGTGTAATATTCATACTTTAATATTTAATTTCAATTACTATAATTTATTCCTCCTTATGTGTAAAAGTGACATTCATGATTTTAACTGTAATGCTTAGTTGCATGATACATGACTTACAAATGCTACAATAAAAAATAGTATATAGAATAAAAAATGTTATATTAATAGGCATAAATAAGATTCGATTCCAAACCTTTTCTAGGCTAAAGATCAATAGGTCTAGGTATAGTGTCAGATGGCTACTCCAAACACAATCGCGTCGCCCTAAGTATATAAAATCTACACTCAGCCAAACTTTGTTCCCTTTCTATAATCTTTTGAAAGGAGTAAAAGAGTTCAAGTGGACAACAAAATGTGAACAAGCATTTAAAGTGCTAAAAAGCTCCCTTAGCTTCTCCTCCATTTCTTAGCCAGCTTATAGCAAGAGAAACTTTATATGTGCATTTATTAGTCAATGATCTAGTCATGGGATTAGTACTATTGCATGAAGATCATTGAAAATACTAAAAGACATCAAGCAATGATATCCTAAAATTGAAAAGCTAGAATATTTCCTTGTCACAACAAAACTCAAGCTTCAAACACATATTATAATAATGCAAACCAACTTTCCTTCGATAAAGATAATGCAAAAACTAAAGCCATTGGGAAGGTTAACAGAATGGGCATGAAAAATTATAAAATTTGACATCAGATATGAGCTAAAAAATTCCTTAAAGGCTTAGGTTCTCATTGATTTCATTATGAAAATGCAGGGAGGACATGAAGAACTTACGGTCAAAGAAAAAGAAGCATAGGCAATATATGTTGATAGAACCTCCAAGTGTATTAGCTCAGGAGTAGGAGTAGTCCTGATTGGATAAAAAAATATGACATTTAAACAAGCTGTTAGCCTACCCTTTATTATATCTAATAATGTAGTCGAATATGAAGTGCTTATTGTTAAGCTAAATATGGCACTACTAGTCAAAATTAGGGAACTAAAAATATTCAGTAATTCATAACTCGTAGTAAAACAACTCATATGAGTGTCTAGTGCAAAAGATATAAACATCAACAAATATTACACAAAAGATAGAAAGCTTCTCGAGAAGATGGATGAAATGGGCATAGCCTGGTAGATAAGTCAAATTAAAAGAGAAAGTAATTAAGAAGCTAACTACTTAGCAAACATGATAGCAACAAATAAGTAAAGCTGGATGAAGGCAATGCAAATTTACATATAGAATTCTCCAAAAACATCATTGGTAACACCCGCTGTAGTCCTTACTGATTGGAGAAAACCAAATTTTGATTTTTTCGAACATAGATGCTCTATAAGCAAAATCTTTAAGATCAAAGAAAATCATGAGATGATCAAAGGAACTTGCAATTGTAGATAATTCCCTCTATAAAAGATCATACTCATAGCCATGGTTGAAATGTGCAAGAGAAGAAGAAGGCAATTACGTGCTAAGAGAAATTCACAAGGCATTTATGGAGCTTATAAAAGAGCAATAATGATAGTCAGAATAGTAATGCTTCAAGGCTATTACTAGTCAAGTATACAGAAAGATGCTCAAGAGTTAGTAAGTAAATGTGTAAAATGCCAAAAATATGCAACATAATTCATACTTATATAGTTGAGCAACAAAACATTAGGAGTTCGTGGTTACTTTTCTAATGGGGAATCGATATACTTGGTACTTTTCCACTAACAATCTGCCAAAAAAAAGTTCATAATCATAGCAATCGACCACTTCACCAAATGGGTGGAAGTAAAAGTTATAGCTTGGATTATGTGCCAAAAAATCATAGACTTTGTTAAAAATAATGTCATAACTAGGTTTGGAATCTCCATACAATCATCATTGATCATGGAAAACAACTTAATTGTAAGGCCTTTAAAGAATTTATAGAAGGACTAAACATCAAATTAAGGTTTACTTCAGTTACCCATCCTTAGACTAATGAAATGATAGAAGTAACAAATAGAACAATATTATCTTGGCTAAAGAAAAGATTGTTAAAAGTAGAAAAAGGACAATGTGCAGACGAGCTCAATAATGTCTTATAGTCTTACCATATAACCCCTTGGACTACAATACGAGAAACTCCTTTATCACTAACATACGGGTAGGAAGCAATCCTACTTGTGCAAATTGGACTCCCAATAATGAACATTCAAGATAAGCATATGAAAGAAAGGGCCCTCTGGTAGAACCTAAACTTATTAAATAGGCAAAAGGAATAAGCCAGTATTTGAGCAACAGCATATAAGTAAAAGATTGCCAAATATTTAATCAAAAAGTTAAGATCTAAAGATTCAACAAAGAAGACTTAATACTCAAAAAAGTTATAGAAGCCATGAAAACCACCATAGTAGGTAAGTTACAACCTAACTAGGAAGGCGCATTTGAAATAGCTAAAGTTCTAAGTCTGAGCACGTACAAGCTCAAGCAAAATGGATTCATTCTCCCTTGAACATAGAACATTGAAAACTTGAAAAAATATTTTCAATAGTTCCTAAAAGTCTATGGATAAATCTTATAGGCTTTTTATAAATAAATAGAGCTTGTTCACCTTTTTCTTTTTCAAAAATAACTACTTGCATAAAAATTAATCTTGGTTGGTTATGATTACTGATCATTAAGCAAAAACTTGAAATAATATTTATTTGCATAAAAATTAATCTTGGTTAGTTGGGATCACTGATCATTAAGCAAAAAAATTGGAATAATAGTTATTTGCATTAAATGAATCTAGTTTAGATCATTGATCATAAAGTAAAAAGATATCATTTGACTATAAAAGCAAAAACTATAAAATATGGTTTCCTTTTCTATCAATTGTAATTATTAATCTTTCAAGTCATTTGAAAAAATTGACTTAACTACAAGAATAAGCAAATAATAGTTATTTGCATAAAAATTAATCTTAGTTAGTTGGGATTACTAATCATTAAGCAAAAAAATTGGAATAATAGTTATTTGCATTAAATTAATCTAGTTTAAATCATTGATCATAAAGTAAAAAGATATCATTTGACTATAAAGCAAAAACTACAAAATATGGTTTCTTTTTCTATCAATTGCAATTATTAATCTTTCAAGTCATTTGAAAAAATTGACTTAACTACAAAAATAAGCATTATAAAATAAATGAGCATAAACTTAAAAAAATTTGACACAAAAAGTCTTTATAAGAAAAGAATGAAGACAATGTGTATATATATATAACAAATACAATTTTCCTCTAAAATAAGAGAAGAAAAGAAAATACAAAGTCTTTAAGATTGCTCATCAACAATCTAGACTTCGAGCCCCTTAGTATCAGCATTTGGTTTAGTAGGGGCAAAAGTATAGCATTTGGTTTACTAAGAGCAAGAGAAGTAGTAGAAAGATCAACATTCAAATCAGTACCTCGAGTATCACTTGGAGTTAGCTCAGTCACCTATCCGATTTGCAGTGTCCTAGCAATAAGGCTATTAGCATAAATGTTGAAAATAAAGTTGTAGTTAAAGCCCAGAACCGAGCATTCAACTTGGTAACTATCTTTTATTGATGATTCTTCAGTCGAACTGCCTATGTATCCAAATAATAATTCTCTACCTTAATTAATTGAAAGGATAAATCATTATTTTGCTTTTCTAAAAGAGATGCCTAAGTTGTTTCAATATTCTTTCAAGCAATCTCTGCGAATAATTTCTATCTAACATCTTTGCGAGCCTTTTCCATCACATTCCACTTCAAACTATTGGACTTGGTCTTCTTTATATTGCTTAACTTGACTGGCATAGTGCTTGTTCAAATCTTTAAAGCTAGACTCTAAATGCTTAACATTATCTAGTACCTTACTGATGATTAAGGTCCCTAGCCCTACCCCGAGACCATGAAGCAGTAAAGCAAGAGAAGGCCTAGAAAATAACATCATTGGTAAAAATAAAAGACAAAATAATAAATAAATACAAGTATGAGATAGGAACCTGAGCTAAAGCAACAAAGCCTTATTGCCCCAATTCATCCCAAAGAGCCTATGAAAGCTCCCTATTTTCACGACATATCATACTTGATAACTCTAAAATCTGAGCAGCCTCTGGATTGGATCTATAAGCATTATCACCAAATTCTTAGGCTTAGAAAGCTTGCATATCTAGACACCAAGTGAGTATATAAATATGATTGAGAGCTTATCACTGCTACCTTTGCTAGGATTAATAATATTTTCACCCTCTTCCTAGCTGGTATAGGCGACCCCTTAATTGTGGGAAGGGTTAAGTTGGTAATACCTCCTATTGATGAAGGTTAAATAGTCGAGCCTCGAGGGGCTAATAGTCGAGAGACTGAAGAATAAACAATAACAACCAGAGTTAATCTTAGGCCTCATCTAATACTAGCACCTCTATAATGACTTCCTCGGAGACAATTAGCTCTACTTAGTTGAGCACAAGGAAGAGCTATATCTATATCATAATACCATAGGTAAGTAATTATATAACTTACAAATTAAATACATCATGAAATAAAAATTAAAACAAAAATATATCTTAAAAAGAGATGTTTAAAGCCACATTACCCTGAAATGGTCTAATAAAAATAAGGGAAGCAAGCTACTCTATGGTTATAGGTTTCTCATCTAACATAACCTATTTAACTTGATCTCCTTCTTTGAGTGGCTAACTAATGTTGCTCGGGCTAACTCCTTCTGGAACACCCTTAATATTAAGGGGAAGAGTAAGGGTAGGAAATGCTCCTATTTTATTTACTACCTCTTAATATTCATTTATTAAATCATTAACATCATAGCCTTTGTCCATCTTTCTATGACTTCAATACACTTCATCGTTTAGCATTAAATCACCGAAAAAGGTAAGCTATTTTTGGTAAAATGCCAAGAATAAGCAAAAGATAGAAGCTGACCATCATGACACCAAACAATGAAAAATAGATCCTTCCACACCTTTATCACAGCTAAGAGCGATAAACCTATTATTAGTATCAAAGAAGGAAAATAGGCTATTGATTAAGGAAATATTAGTGATAGATGTTTAACTTGGGCAATTTGAGGAAATCATGAGGTTGTTGACATGAAAGTTATGGTTTTGAGTGAGACTTAGAGTAATTCTAAATTAATGGCAGTTAAGTAGGGTTTAGATGTGTTACAAAAGCTTGCATCCCTTCTTTTTCAAGGCTAGTCAAACTGAAATAACTAAAGACTCAACTAAAATCTCACCTCTTAAGTCTTAAAAAATGAGAAGAAAATTAAAGGAATCTTAAGTCATTCCTATTTGAATGGCCTAGAAAGAGTGAGTTAGGTACCACAAGGTAAGGTTCACCACCTAACTGAAGTTGGGAAATACCTTGTAGGGCCTAAGCCAAAGCAGTTTAGAACCCTACTCTTATCTATACCTCAAGTTAAAATAGAATTTCATATTAAATTCATAATTTTATCTTTTTCCTCAAATAGGTTTTATGAGTAAAATGAAGCATTCGATCATATAGAAATGTACTGAAACAAGCATGTTTACAACTACAAAAGAAATACATATAATTAAAAAGAAATATACATCAAACTAAGTAATTGATTTTCTTTGAGAATTTTGGTTCTCACATGCTAATTTATGAAAACAAGTTTTATTATTGTGATTTTCATTAAAGAAAAATCACAATCTATTTCATTAGAAAACACTAGTTGATTAAGTAAAAATTAATTTAGTTATTTTTTTATAATGTGTAAAAATCATTATCTACCTATCACAACATTCATGGAAAATATAGGAAAATATTCAAGTTGAAAATTAAATTACATGGTAATTACCTAAATTACATTCTAACCCAAAAAGGTAAAATTTACAAGGAAATTACCAAAATACATTCTAACTGAATAAAAAAAATTATATTGAAATTGCCTAAAATACATTCTAACCAAAAATAATAAGGAAGCAATAAAACAAAAGGAAAAATTATTTAGAAGATAAAGAATTAATAATAAATAAAAGTAATAAGAATAACAACAAAATAAAGGAGAGGAATAATAATAAAAAAAAGGTTAACTCCATTAGGTGTTTGATAAAAAGGGAAAATATAGGTTAGATAAAACCCTAAAAGATCTCAAACAACTCGCATATACAACAGAAACACAACGTTAGTATGAATGAAATGATTGAATCAAAATTAAGAAAATAGTAAAATAATAAAAGAACATAAATAGAACAATTAAATAAATACAAATAAGAAAGAACATAATATTGATAATAGATAGATAATAAATTATCTCATCTAACTAGTAGATGGATAAGAAAATAAAAGTACTGCACCTAACTAGTTGATAGGCAACAAATAAAATAAATAAAAAGCATCACGCCTAACTAGCAAATAGATAAAGAAGAAAAAAAGAAATAAAATAAGAAGAAAAAAAAGGATTGGTCAACCCATCATGTATAATTGCCTCTAAAATTAGCCTTGAGTTAACTAGAGAGAAAGTGAAAAAATGATTTTGACAAATTACTTTAAAATAAAAAAAATGATGTTTAGAAAACAATTTTCATGTCTAAGTGTGCACTTACTGAAAAATGCTGACCCCTTAACTGACAAGGGTTAAGTATTTATACATATAAATAAGGCATATAATAGCCATTTTAAGGAAGCTGAAATAGTCATTTCACCTTTTTAAGAATCTTACACGGATTTTACTTTTTACCCTAAAACTTTTAATGAAGAGAACTTCAAATCGGACGTTAATATTCCTATTTGTCAAAACTTTTCATGGGTGCCCTAAAACCCAGTGTCTATAGTTGCCTTCAACTTTGAGGAGCTGACAATAAAGTATGTGAGGTGGCCCAAAGTTTAGAAAAAGGAAAGAAATGTGTACTTTATACGATGACCCCTTTTTCATAATTTGGTGAATATTTCAGGAGCTTCTCCCTACTTAGTGAATGTGACTAATGAGTTAACTTGATCAGAGAGCTTCCCCTTACTCGGTGGGTGTGACTAATGAGTCGACTTGGTCTAAGAGCTTCCCCTTAAATAGTGGGTGCAACTAGTGAGTCAGCTTGGTTTGAGAGCTTCCCTTTACTCGACGGGTGCCATTGATAAGTTGACTTAATTTGAGAGTTACCACTTACTCGATGGGTGTGACTGACAAGTCGGCTTGATCTAAGAGCTACCCCTACTTGGTAGGTGTGATGTAAAAGTCGGCTTAGTCCAAAATCTCCTCCTTGCTTGGTAGGTGTGATGTAAGAATTGGTTTGCTTTTGACTGTGTTGTCATCTTTCTTGCCCCCTACAATAGAACGAGTGATCAAAGTGCTTGGTGAATTTGTCATTTCTGATGTTGCATGATAAGCTTTGTGAGAAGCTTTCAACTTACCCCCTATAGCCTGATAAAGCATTGGTCTATCAAAGGGTTGATAAATAACAATAGAAATAAGAGTTATGTTAGTAATATTATATTAAAGGATGAAATGATGCATGTTATGTTTGAGTGTGTATGCATGCTTAATTTTATTTTAGACTTCTCATGTCTTGTCTAAGTTATCTTAGCATATTTTTCGTTTCATTTATTAGTTGTCATTTGTAAATCATCATCATTTTTCTCTTTTACACCCTCTATCGGACCCTTAAAGAAACCCAACAGGAGATACACTTCTTACTAGGTCACCCATCTTGAAATTGCTTTAGGTCCACACTCTTTAAAACTTATAGACTATTTTATAACTTTATTGGATATTGCTTAATTTCTCAGTTTATCCCTTAATCATTCTTATATGAAGTATAAAAGACATAGAACCATTTGATAGACACCTAACATGTTTATAGAAAATTAGGCAGCACAATAGCTACTTAGATGACATTCTAAAAAATTTTTCACCTGTAAAAGCACTTTTAATATTTTTATCAATCTAACTGCTTCTTTTGGACCCTTCTAGTCCCTTCAGTAACCTTATCATACATCAATAAACACATTACAATCACACAAGGCCTCAAGCCTATAATCATTAGAAAAATTTAGAAATACACCATTCAGATAAACAACCTATTTATTTACATCATACCTACTCTTTTAATATATACAAAGATGAGCAGCTTCTAAGTATGCTAAACCCACAACCTATAGTGTTTACATGAGTGCTGACTAACAAAACAAAGAAGTCAATGTATCTTTTGAGTTTGTGTTGCTACACTGTATGATCTTTAAGGTTGGACTACTTACCTTTGCAACCTGTGCACCAAAACACTAGTACGCTTAGTATAAAACTCAGTGGTGAATTTAATACATTGTAAACATGTTATAAGTAGGCACTCAGATGTAATCACAGGTTATAAGTGTATATATGCAATACAAAAATTAAACTCAAGGAAGCAATATTAATTCCATTTTATCAATCTCCTAGTTCATTTAATTACAATTACACCACTATAAAATCTTCAATTAATTTAATCATTTATTGATTTGATATAAATCTAGTCTATACATTAATTTAATAAAAATTAATAGGCCCAACTAGATAGACTACACTTAAAGACATTGAACTAAGAGAGAATTGAAAAATTATACAGTGGCCTATATTTTGGACCCCGATCGTTGCATCGGCCTAGTCTAATAATAAGGATCAGTTCACTTGAACCTCCCAATACTAGATAAGAGATAGTAGGGATTAGTCCATAGACCTCCTAATATCTCAAACAAATAACAACAAGTCACACTGTGGATAGCAAGGATCAGTCCAAAAACCTCTCAATATCCAAATAATCAATAACAAAGGAACCTAGTGGATAGTAAAGATCATTCCGTAGACCTTCCAATATCCAATATCATCATCAAACATTTCTAATGGATAGTATCAATTCGTGGACCTCCCAATATCCAAAAGACCATCATCAACAATCTAATAGCTATAAATCCCTAGTTGACTGGTAAATCCATCTAGTGGGTGGCTAATTAATGGGCTATCTAACCTTATTTTATGTCCATTTATTTACTGATCATCATTTTATAATATTTGAGTTTGATTAACAATCACTTATAGTCAAAATTTAACCTGGACAGTTACTAGTCATTTTTTATCCTATTAGATAATTATGGGTCTATTTTTCTAAGCGAATTTAGGTCAATTCTTTAGGAATAATTAAGTCCACTTTAAGTCTAGTTTAAGTCATTGTTTTAAGTCCAACTATGTCCAAGTTCAAAGCAACTTTCAATGCATAAGTCCATAAGTCATTTTTTCAGGACAGTTATAAGTCATTTTTATATTTTACGTACACAGTTATAGGTCTATAACATGTCTTTTTCTTGGCATTTTCCATACCATTTGCATCCATTTCCATACAATGTCATAGGCCTAAAGCCATATCAATTGGCCTTAAAAATGGCCTATAATTCTTTCTAGACAAATCTCACAAAGCATTTAAGTTTTAGGTCTAATTACATGCCAATTTTGGTCCCATTTTTAGGTTAATTTTACCATTCCATTTTAAGCCATTTTCAAGTCACATTTTAGCTCACTTTCAACATAAATTCCTTATCACTATCTAATCATTATCATGCCAATCTCACATCACACATTTCATGCTCAATGTGCCATGCCTTTCGCATACACACATATCATGCCATAACATATACATTATGCCTAACTTACCTCACATACCTATTAGCCAAAGTTGCTAATGGCCATATATATGCTTTTCTTCACATTTAGGCATACATATATATACAATGGCATCATTTAAGCATACACACACACACACACATATCACATACCATACAAACCAAGCCTTGACATGCCTTATACTTGCCTTGGCCACATCAAGAAAACATGCCTACAAGCATTTTTCCATTAAATTCACCATATACACATATAATGATATCCCTAACATACTATTTCTCATTCAACACCCTATGCTACCATGTCATACATGCACCTTGCAACCCAAAGCACCTCTCAGCCACTCATGGTATCACTACCTAACCTTTCTTTTTTTCACCATACTTATACACAATCCATCAAATTCCATGTCATACACACTAAAAGGCATCAAATTCCTACCTAAACCAAGCCATAACACATTCCACACACACACTCTCTCTCTCGACCAAGGTGACCTCTCACCCTTTCATTCATTCTTTTCACCCATTCATCACTCAAATCATTCAAACCACACACAAATAATATTAATGCATGCTTAATTCATGGTTAAACATGCTTTAGCCTTAATATCCTTAAATTCTATACAACATTCCATCCTAAATCATATCCAAATTAACCATGGCATGTTCCAAATGCATTAAATTCATATACCTCACAAAATTGCAAGTCTTTTTCTACACTTTTGCCTTATCAATTGCCTTGTTGCACTCCACCAACACCTTGGCCTACATACACACAGTAATGCCTTAGGAATTAAGGTGTTAGTGGAGCACAATAATTAAAGGCTAAATCAAGCTTGGGAAGCCATAGAAATAGAGGAGAAAAAGGGAAAGAGGCATCGATTAGTGAGGAAGAGGAAAGAAGAATTTGGTGGAAAGTGAGGTGGTAATGGATCAAGTGGGGTAATGGGCACTTGGCCCCCTTTTTATAGTGGTTGAGGAGGCTCGAGTGGTTACACGAGTCACTTGAATGCCTCGAAAATGCTTGATTTTGGCAAAAATTTTGGGAATTTTTTATAAATCACTCGGACCTCTAAAAATCATCATATTAGTTTTAAAATCCCTTGATTAGGACTATTTAGGGCCTTGCAAAATATCACAGCTAAATTCCATCGATAGGACTGTTAACTAACTACCTCGATTTATGTGCAAAACCTAAAATTTAAGAAAATTAGTAGACGACCTCAAAATTTAAAAACTCCTTCACTAATGGTTTGAGGGAAATTTTTGACCTTCAGGGTATGGTCTTTTCAAGTTTGTCCGAGATCCTGGCCTAAATCCATTTGAGCCTATAAACTGCTAGCTTTTAACCTAAAATAATTTATTGTTTATGCTAAATCTTTAAATTATGTCATTTTTATGATTTTTAAGTCCCTCAAAGTTTCATGACTAGTACGCCCTGCCTTGGGCCTTGTGAAAGTGACTCGGCAATTCAAGCACACTTTTTGAGCTTCGAAGGTACTATTCATAGAGCCTTGACTTACAGGCATTACATTCTCATTCATTTTTTAGTTAAAAATAGATAAATAAATAAAAAAAGCAATAAAAAAGAGTAAATAATCACAAATGATAAACTTTATAAAAGGATAATTTTGAGAGTATATATTTTTTGTTATAAAACTAACATGTACAAATATACAAAGAAAAAGTAAAAAGATAAAAAGATACAAATAAAGCTAAAAAGTAGGCGACTGTCTCGAGCAGAAGATCAGGATCTCAGCCTAGCATCGAGCCTGGTGGTAAGCTTACAATGTCTATTACCAATCCTTATATCTAAATCAGTATGCACTACATAAAGTGCCTCCAAGATCTAGGTCTCAATGCCCCAAAGCATGGCCTCAAATGGTATGACAAGTGTCTTAGAGGGTGGTGTCAAAGATGGTCTAGCCTTATCTATCCACTGCCTATATCTCTTAATATGTGTAAGTGGACTAGTAGGGCCTAAGTCATCATCTAACAACTGGTCTAGGTCTAATACAAACTATACATCCTCTAGGTCTAGACCTTCAGGCTATGCCTTGTCATTCTCTGCCAACTCTTTTATTGTGAGGAACCCATAACTAGCTAGGCAAGTGCGATCGAGCTTCACAACCCCAATTACAAAGTATGTCTCTCGATCGACCCAAAACTACTATTGTATAAGGGGGTCTATGTTCTTCTAATCAACCCCTAAGCCTAGAATAATGGTTGTAATGAGCCCACCAACCATGATAGCTTTACTAGGGAACCTACTAGCTGATACAGGTGCTCTAAAATTGAATAGGCTAGGTTGAAACAAACACTGTACTCTATGACCCAAAGGTCATAGATCTTAATTTGATTCACCTTACTAGTGATGTTGCTATACCCTAGGTATGATAGATGGATACTCTTTGTTGGCATTGATGGATTGGATCTCTAATGGCAGAGGCTTTGGTCTTGTTGGCTTGATAGAAAATGCCAATGTGATAAATGGTGGCCTAATAATCATCAAGCTACTGGAGAATCTTTAACATGCCATCAATGGGTAGGCAAAAGATCTTAAAGAAGTGTAACAAAGAAATCTAGTATTACACACCTAATACCCTGAACTAGATAATAAATTGGTCTACAGGATATGCCTAGCAATATTAGAACATGTTGAGAAACTAGAGGGCAACCCCAAGATATATGGCATGGTGTTAAGAGTAAAAATCTCACTAGCCCACCTGTGCGAGGAACTAGTCTACCCTAGAGAGTGCCTCTAATTCCCATAAAGTGCTAGTGTAAAAATACCAACTCTTGATACATGTTGCTAAACTCAGGCATCTAAATCTCTCAGCATCTAACTAATCTGGGACACCCCCATGTGCTAGGACTAGTTGGTGTCAGATATAGCTTTATTGTCATTGTGAAGGCATATTTGGAAGTATATAGGTGTTAGAAGTTAGAGTTGAATTATTGATAAGATATGGATAAGATAACATGAAAATGAAATGAAAAACATGAGCTTTTGCTAAAACAACCATTTCAAGGGCTAAATGGTCATTTTAACCACACATGAAATAGGCATAATGGAAAATGGCTATTTTTTCAAAACATGGTCATTTTGCCCTAGGGCAAAATGGTCATTTTGTACTCTAAGCCTATAATGTTATTAATGCATGCATAGATCCCTGTGCCATTTAGGTTTTTTCCACTTTTTACTTTAATAGGTGATGAATTTCTCTAAAAACTTCATAAATTTCTTGATCTTCCTTCCACTTGGGCAAATCCTACTCTGTCACCTTTTAATGGCTTAAAATTTCTCAATAGGTTCTGACTTGATTTGCCTTTTCTAAAAGTTAAAACCCATTTTTAGGACTCACATTTCTATTTTTTTGGGTTCTCGCACCAGGAGTTATGTTTTTAGCTGATGAATTTACTACAATTTTAAGGTGTCTATGGCATTACCTTGCTATCCCTATTATGTCCTTCACTACTTGTATAAGGTGGTTGATGTATTAAGGATTATTCCTTCACTGTCTGCTCGATCGATTTTAGGGAGAGAATCGATTTCTTTGAACTCCCTACTGGCTTATTTTTTATAGTTATACAGACATCCCATCTCTATGTGTAGTTGTATACTTGTTCATTTTCTTTGCCAAATATCTCACAATTACTTTTAAAGGCCATTTTAAAGACTATAAGTTATTCAATGTGATAAATGACATGGCTAAAGGCCTAAACCCTTTTGCTCTAATCCTTACTGAAACTATCATTGGATTGGATGCAGTGCAGTCTAGTGATGCTAGTTTCTTTTATAGGAGCCCGCTTCTAGTTTAAGTTTTTTTTCAATAGACTTCTACTAATGGGTTTTTGCTCTATTCTGTAGTCTGCCTTTTACTTAAAAAGCCCTTTTAGATTTTCATTCCTAACAGACATTTTAAGAATAAACTATCATTAATAGGTTTTCACCCTATCACTAGCTTGGCTTTTGCTTAGGAAACCTTTTCAAGTTTTCATTCTAAATATCTTCTTCTTCTTCTTTTTTCTTTTTTTAGATTTGGTTGCAAAAGAAGCTCAATTTATTAGACAATCATTCCCCTCATATTCTTAGTTCTTATAGCCTAAAACACTTACTTCGTTATGCAATTCGGCATCACTTTTAAAATACTGAGCAATGGGTTCTTTGGTTAGGTGCCTCTACTGATGATAGCAAAAATTTCATGAACCTATAGATTCTATTACAATGTGTATGACAGAGCGATTTCATTAGGTTGTATCCCTTTGGCTGGCATACACAAAGTTATTTTCCAAATTTTTAATCATTGTACAAGGCAATTTGGTGAGGTTTAAGGTATTATTACTCACCCTTTGTCATTTAGAGGGGGGATCTATTTTTTACTTTTGCTGCTAGATATCATGACTTATAAAAGCTATTGCCCTTAAATATTAACATTTCTCCTAAAATCATTTGCAATTTTCAAACTTTTAAAGCATACAAGGAATAAGTTATGAGCTCTTTTAGAGACAATTGATCTCGTTGGTCGAAAACATAGGACAAAAACCATAACAAGAGAAGAGGGTTTGAAAAAGTGTGTACTTGTATTGCTCTGCTAAATCTAAATACAAAATAATGTAGTTTGAATTTTAACAATATTTCTATTTCTATAGTCCATAAGATGCTCAATCGAGCTTATTAAAATTATCCTATCTACTTAATCATATTGGCATTTTATGATTATCACAACATGATATTAATGCAACAACACATATCCTTATTTAATCAAGGAAAATCTTAGTTACATCTTAAACTCCTATCATTAATTAACCCTCTAGGTTTTCTTGATTGACTATTTTCCCTCCCCAAATTATTGCATAGGATGCCTTTTTTTGATTTTCACCCTATCGAGGCACCCACTTTTAGCAAGGCCACCATTTTTATGGTTTTTAACCCACAGGGCTATTTTTCTCTTTTATTTGTCTTTAGCCATAGAACTATTTTAGTTTATCCATGTTCATAAGCTCTTTGAACTCATTTATGTGATAATCTATAAGGATTGTAGCCTCTCTTAGTAGTAATTACTTAAGGATGAATGGTCCTTCCCAATTCGGTTTGAACTTTTCCCTTGAATTAATTAAACTTGATCTCATATGCTTGAGGACCAAACCCCCTTCTTTCAACTTGTCATTCTTTACCCTTTTGCCAAAAGCTCATGCCACCCTCTTCTTATAAACTTAATTGTGATATTTAGCCCTTAAGTGCTTCTTATCTAACAAGTTCAACTGTTAAAACCTTTGCTCAGCCTAAGTTGCTTCAAAAATCTACTTCTAAAACCACCCTTAATAACCAGAGTTTAACTTCTGTAAGGAGTACTACATCTATACCATACACCAAAGGAAATGGAGTAGTGCCTATTGAAGTCAAATAGTTATCTTGTAACCACAAAGAGCAAATAAAAGTCTATTAGCCTCATCTCTATAAGTTATAACTATCTTAGCTAGGATCTTCTTAACATTCTTGTTTGCTACTTCAAATGCCTCGTTGGCTTATAGTCTATAAAGAGAGGATTTGTGATGTTGTATCTTATATTTTTACAATAGTGCCTTTGTCTTAGCCTGAAAATTGGATAACATTATCTAAAATTATGTGGTGTGGGACCCCGTATCTGTAAATTAGATTTTTCTATATGAACACAGCTATCTCCTTTGCCCCTAACTTCTTAAAAGATTCTACTTAAACCTACTTAGAGAAATAATCAATAACCACGATAATGAAATGATGCCCATTTGAGGCTATCAGATGTATTCCACAAATTATGTCTATGCCCTAAGTAGCAAATGGCTATAGAGATGACTAACTATGTAGTTTTGATACTAGTATATGTTTTAAGTCCCTACACTACTGACACTTATGGCACTTTTGTACATACTGTGAATATTCATGGTCTATAGTAAGCTAAAAGAATCCTCAATGCATGATCTTTTTAACTAACTCTAAACCATTCATGTGTGTGCCATAAGATCCTGAATATATCTCTTCCATAATCCTCTCTACTTCTTTCTCATCTAAATGACAGAGCTTAAGACCATCTAATTGCCTCTTGTATAGGACCCCATTAACACTGATGAACTAAGTTGGTAGCTTTCTCAACACTCTTTTATCCTTATTTGTAACTTTTCCAGGAAATTCCCCATTCCCTAGGTAGTTCTAGATATCATAAAATCACAATTTATGTTCTTCCCATTCTATTTCCATTATATATTTTATCTCATAGCAAGGCTTCTTTAAATTGAAAATAAGGATTGGTTTCATTGCTACTTCTTTTGGATTATCCCATATGGAGACGAGGGTAGCTAATACATTTGCTAGCTGATTCTTATCCCTTAGAATATGGTAAGAAGTGCACATTTCAAATTATCTATTGATGGAACTTAAATACTCTGTGTAAAGATTTAATTTCTTTTCTCAAGTGGTTCATTCCTTATTGGTCTAATACACTATTAGAGATGAGTCTCCGAATACCTCAACTGTCTTTGCACTGAGTGCTAATAATGCTTCAAACCTATAAATGCAAGCTCAATATTATGCCATGTTATTTATGATTATATACCTCAATTTTTTCACTAAAGGTAGCTTCTCTCCCTCAAGGGTTATTAGAAATGCCCATACTCCTACCCCTTTACTATTCATTTCTCCATCAAAGTACATTTTCCACCCTTGGATTATGATTAGGCCTAAATTCTTGTATCGAAACTTAAACTCTATTGATTCAGCTTTTAGTGGATGGTTAGCAAGGAACTCTAATATTGCACACCCTTTTGTGGTCTTTTATGTTATATACTGGATGTCAAATTTTTAGAGCGAAAAAAGTTACTTACTCATGCTTCTTATCAAAGATGGCATTGTATAAAGATATCTTAAAGGATTATGTTTTGACACTACCTATATTGTATATGATTGAAAATAATGCCTCAGTTTCTTCAAAGCCCCAACTACTACTAGGTAAATCTTTTCAACTTTAACATACTTAGCTTCATAATGAAGAAACTTCTTACTTAGGCAGTAGAATGCAAACTCAACCCCAAATTCATCTTTTTGTGCTACCTTAGCTCTTACAAAACTTTCTTCAATAGACATATAAAGAATTAATGGCTTCTCATGTCTTGGCAGTTGTAAAACTGATGGATTTATTAGGTATTTCTTGATGGTGTCAAAAGCCTTCTGACAATCATTATTTTATTTGATCGATTGGTTTTTTCTGAGAAACTTAAAGATAAGCTCACATATAGTGGTGAGCTTAGCTATAAACCTATTAATGTACTATATTCTTCCTAAAAATCCCCTCATCTCTTTTTTTTCTTTAGAACTAGAATATCTCTGACAGCTTTGACTTTATCAGGGTCTACCTCAATTTTTTATTGACTCACTATACTCTATAAAAGTTTACCTAAAGTTACCCTAAATAACATTTTTTAGGATTCAAATGCAGTAAAAAAACTTTTCAAGTGCTTCAAAATGTCCTTCTCTTATAGTAGATTTGATCATCATTTCATCCATATAGACTTCTATGATCATCATTTCATCCACATGGACTTCTACTTCTTTATGGACCAAATCATCTATTATCTTTGTGGCTATCCTCTAGTAAGTTGCCCTAGCATTCTTCAACCCAAAAGTCATAACTCTATATCAGAATGTCCCTTATTCAGTGATAAAGGTAGTTTTTATCTTATCCGTTATCTTCTTTAGAATTTAATTGTAATTGATATACCTTTAATAAAGTTATACATCTTACACATTGTTACTCTGTCAACTAGAATGTCTATTTATTGTAATAGAAAATCATCCTTAAGGTAGGCATTGTTTAGGCCCCTATAATCTATACACATTCTAACCCTACCATCTTTTTTGACAATAGGTACCACATTAGCTGACTAGGTCAAATATTGTAGTTCTTCCAAGAACTTGGCTTTGATTTTTTTTATCTGCCTCTTCTTTTATTTCCTCTACCTATTCTAGGCTCACTCTCATTAGCTTTTATTTTACCTGCTTGATACATGTCTAGATAACATGCTCAACTACTCTTCTGTCTATTCTAGCATGTCTTCATAGGTCAAGGCAAAGACTTTTTCATATTTTTTTATTATTCTCTCAAATATAATCCTCTTTTAAGGATTTTTTATCAGATGCAATAAAAATTTCTTTAGGATTTTCATTGGTACAAGATTAAACAAGGTAGTAT
>CANXYI010102202.1:0-17798 GCA_948208565.1 Hura crepitans
CTATACATTTAAATCTTACAATCCTAAAAAAAGGGGAAAATGCTAAATAATAGAGAATAAACTTGTAAATAGGCCTCCAAGGATGTTTTGGAATCAAACATCAGCTCAAACATAAAATAAAAGAAAATATGTATGCATAAATAGGTATGGCGCATAATAAAGAAAATACTAACATCATAAGCATTCATTTGATTCATCTAATTAAATAAATAGTTATCCATAAAGATGTACATTCATTAAGAAGGATGAGTTTTTCATCCAATTAGATGAACATTAGGTGGGCGGGAAATGAAAAGTCTTAAGAAAAACTTCATTTTCATTGTACAAAAACAATTATCTAAACGGATGAACACTTATCTAAACAGATGAATCATTCATCCAATCATATGAATAGTCATTTGGAACTATTCATTCAAAAGGATGAACATCTATCCAAATTTATGAATCATTCATCCAATTAGACGAACATCAAACAAATGAGGAATATAAAGTTTAAAAAGTAAAACATCATTTTTATTATAGAAGAACAATTATCTAAATGGATCAATCATTTCATGTAATCAGATGAATGTTCATCCAGGAGGTCTTGGTTTCTATGGACTCATGCACAGTGGAAATTAAAGATCTATAGAACCTTAATAAGGGTTGGGACATTGAAAAATTAAAAATAAAATTTTAAAGAAATCATGGAATAAGAATTTATTATAAATTATGTGATTCTAATTTATAGCTTTTCACCTCACATAGTTGTAGCAAATCATAGTGATGCAAAATAGAACACCTCTAAGGTATCCACACTAGGACCAAATTTAATGAGAACTCTCCAAAAGGTGTACAAGTGAATTTTATTTCTATATGCTAGTAAGGAATAAAATTCAAGAAGAATAAGGAGGAGAAGGCTCAAAAAAGGTGAATTTGTGACAATAGTAGAGAATTGTTCTCTCTATCAAGGCTCCCTCATGGAGAACAAATTCAAATAGGTTTTTATACCCTTTTTATTCACCCTTAAGTTAGATTTTCTAGCACTTAAACCCTAAAAGGCTAAAAAATGTGATTTTATTTAATTAATTAAAAGGTGCAATTCTGGCACGGTCATTCAAAACATTCAATTAACCCTTAATTAATGTTTTAAGCTTTTCTCTTAAGCTCTAAGCCTAATAAGCCTTCTCATTTGATTTCTTTTATTTACTACATCTAATATAATTAAATATTCTGTAGTTTTATCTCATTAATTTGCTCCTATTAGTGTGTGACCCTTTAGGCTTCTAAAGCACATTGGCAATATAATAATGAATTAGAATCCTAGAAGAACTGGGATTCTATGATTTAATCCATTTAAATTATTATTATATCCCATTAATAAATACATTACTATATAAGTTATCAAAGGCTTCTAGCCAAGCATAATGACTACCAAAGTGTCAAAAAGTCAAGTGGTTTGACTTAACCCTTTGATATTTAGTTACTGCACAATAAACTCCTTTCACTAACCTTTATCTTATCCAAGTTTAGGTATCGATTTATGTCAACTCAATACTTATTTAAGTATGCCTAATTAAGCCTTGTATATGTTATTCTAATGACATGTATCTTTCTTTCTAAAATGACCTTTTTAATCCCACTCACACTATATTTCATTCTAGCTAAAGATTCTTGAATAAAGATAGTCACTTAAAACTATGAGATAAACTCCTCTAAAATGATCTGGGGTGGTAAGTCCTCTATTGATCACTCAAATATTTTTAAGTACCTCATGTTATACCCAATCTCTTACCTATGTATACCTTGTGATTAGAGGTAAAAACACCAGAGTCAAAGTGTAACACTTGATACTTAAGATAGTTAGTGACCTTAAGTCTAAAGATACTTGCACAAGTGATATGATGAGATTTTTATTCATTGAAATAGATGTTTTATCCATATGAATGATCTCATGTTTGATCTCTAGTTTACTTATCTCCCAGACAAGCATCCATATGTTAACCCTGAGCATCAACTATGCCTATAACTTATGAGATTAGTTGCTTGACCCATGCAAGAAGTATAACATGTTCTAGTCTATCTATATTAACAATGTCCCATCTTATTAATACTATGGCTATAGGTAATTTTGGTATTATCACATTTGGATAGAATAAGCATCTCACTTTATGAGCTCCTTCATGAATGCCTCTATATTGTGATTGTATACCAAAGACTTTACTAAATGGTTTAAAATTAACAATCAACTAAATGAATAAACATAAAAACCATGTAATAAAGAAATGCCATTTCATTAATAAATGAGGTTCACATGTTACATAAAAAATCCTTATTTTATAAGCTCTAGGGTATACAACTAATAATCTCCCACTTGCACTAGAGCCAATCACCCTCATACCTTATACTTAAGGTATTTATGTGATGATAGACTTGTTTTGTGACATTGCCTTAATGAAACGATTAACTACATTCTGATATGTAGAGACCCTCTCAATCTTCACTTCCTATTTACCAACTATCTCCTTTATTAGATCATAACACCTAAGAACATGTTTGGATCGTTGATGAGACCGTGGTTCCTTTGCCTATACAATAGCTTTATTGTTATCACAACATAGGGATATTGGATTAACAATGGAAAGGACCACTCTAAGTTCACTATTGAGCTTCTTAATCCAAATAGCTTCTTTAGCTGCCTCGGATGTAGCTATGTACTCAGTTTCTATTGTTGAGTCTAAAGTTGTATTTTACTTAGAACTCTTCTAGCTAACTACACCTCTTCCCTATATAAGCACATAACCAAATTAAGATTTATAATCATCTTTATCAGACTAAAAATTGGCATCTGTGTACTCGCTAATTTGTAATTCCCCTTCTCTATATACTAAGAACATATCTTTAGTGCTTGTCAAGTACTTAAGAACATTTTTAATAGTCACCCAATGTTCCTTCCATAATTAGATTAGAATATGCTCTTCATAGATAGAGCAAATGCTACATTAGGTCTAATACGTAACATAACATACATGATAGATCTTATACCTGATGAATATGGGATCATGCTTATTTATTTTCTTTCCTCTTATATCTTTAGACACATAGACTTAGAAAGGAATTTCCCCCGCAACATAGGAACAAAACCTTTCTTAGAGAGATTCATGCTAAACCTCTTTAGTATTTTATCTATATATGTATACTATAAAAGATGAAGCAACCTTTTGAATCTATCCTATAATACCTAATCCCCAATATATAAGTTGTTAACTAAGTTCTTCCATAGAGAATTTCTCAAACATCAAAATTTCTAGTGCTTGAAGAGTTAATACATCATTCCCATTAGCAATATGTCATTAACATATAACACAAGGAAAATGAATGCACTCCTACTAGCCTTCTTGTATACACATGGTTCATCCATGTTGTGTGAGAAATAAAACTCTTAAATTATCATTAAAATAGATGTTCTAGCTTTTGGATGCTTGCTTCAATCTATAGATTGAGTTTTAAAGCCTATATACCTTACTGCTATCATTAGATATGAATCCCTTAGGCTATGTCATATACACCTCTAACATATTTCCATTAAGGAAAGCAGTCTTCACATCCATCTGCCTAATCTCATAGTCAAAATGAGTGGCAATAACAAGCACAATTTAGATAGATTTAAGCATAACTATTGGAAAAAAGGTTTTAAAAAAGTCAACTCCTTGCCTTTGATGATAACTCTTTGCAACTAGTCGTGCATTATGGGTAATCACATTACCATCCATGTCAATCATCTTCTTGAAGATCTATTTGCACCCAATAGATTCTATGACACCCCTATTCTTGTTAACCAAAATCCCCTAATAGAGGAGTACCACATTCTATGTCTTAGGCACTGGAACGTTATATGATGACAATCACATTATTATTTTATGACTTGTACACATCACATCCTCATAATATGTTCACACCATATGTTCATCATTCATCCGTACTCTTATATTCCATAATATCATTTATGTAACATTTAAAAGAAAAATCATGATAGTGAAGTATTTGAACTGAATTGATATAATATAAAACTTTATAATTTATAAGTTAAAAGATAGTTTTAAAGATGTTTACAAAACATCTAAAATGAAAATAAAATATAGTCTTTAAACATATGATTAAGTAAATAAATGAATGCATCCTCCCAAATAGTTATAGAAATCCCTTATGAAGTAAATCTTCTATCAAAGCTCATCTATAATCTACACATGGAAAACTAATGCATTAAGTGAAATGCTTAGTGGTGCATAAACAACTTTGGTTTACCTCACCACTATCACAACATGTATATATAAATGTAAATAAACTTAACAACATTATTGGCATAACATTATACTGCATACATAACTAAGCACAGCCTTACTTGTACTTATCTATAGGATTGGTCATATATGTATATCATGCATATTCATGCTCATTTCATTACAAAAATCATTAAACAACATATATCATATGTTATTCACATTAAATTAGACCATAATTACATTTAAATCTCACTTCTAAGCTCATCCTAACGTTTTTTAATTAACTCATTACATTCCTTTTACATTAGGTTGCCTTAGTTAAATTAGCCCAATGTATACCTTGACTAAAGTAGACTAGACAATAAGTATTAGGATTGCTCTAAAGAGCCAAAATTTGCTCCAAAAAGCCACATAATTGCTCTAAAGAGCCAGAATTGCCCTAAAAAATCATGTAACTACTTTGAAAAGCTAGAATATAAAAAGATGTGGTACTGCTATAGAAAACCCTATTGACATGTCAATCTATCCTAATGCTATCAGTAGTCTAGCTATACATTGGCATAGTTCACTAATTTTAGGGTTATCATGCAATTAAACAAATTTTTCTTTAGTAGATTAATCACCACATAAGGGTACACTTTGTCCTTTATACTTTATCATGTCATATCGTTCTCAGATTTTGTGAAGATAGCATATATGGTACAATTGGTCCTGACCTCATCATACATTATGCCGCCACAGGTCATAAGTTACAAATCACAAACTCAACTCATTCGTATAATTGATCATATAGCACATGACTTATTTCTTATGTCACATCATACCATATGGAACTTAATAATGTCATATCACTTCACCATTTGTCAAATAAAGTATCATTGATTGATATAACATATTTGTTTGGCAACTTAGGTTTAATCAAGTAACTTTTAGAGCATAATATCTCTTATCATACACAAAATTATAACCAAAATATGCCAAATTTCATACATTTTATGTCTCATATATAGTACAAAGTCATTATGGAAGTTCGATAGAGAACGATTTATGAAAATGTTGTAATTCAAGAAAGAAAAATAATTCACATTCTACTATCTAGAAATGGGTTGAAGGGCCACGAGCATTACCCTTAATGGGTCATTGTCGTAAGGTTAGTTTTATTACAGATTTTTATATGATTTTTAGCCAAAAATAGTAGCAAACCTTTCCAAATTCAATCTAAATCACATTAATTGACTTATAAATCAATTTTAACCTAAAACATAAGCATACTAACACATTTCTTCCCTATTTGCATAAGTAGTTACATACAAATTTCACATAATTTCATCAATTATAGCCAAAATACAGTAGAAAACCTAAATGCAAAAGCTAAGCAAAAATTCAAAAGGCAAATCCAAATTTCCTCATGCACATATAAAAATATGAAGCGTAAATCATCCTAAACCCATTAATCCTCACTAAAAACCTTTGCCTTAGCCTTTATCCTCCTTGCTTCCTTTTTTCCCTCTTCTTCAACACCACAATCCAAGATGAGCACAACATATACACACACACACAAGAAAACACTTAGGAGCAAAAATTACTCTAATGCATAATGAATTGAAGAGTTATGAATAGATTATCTTGTATATAGTGATGAAATTAGTTTACTGTAACTTGAAGGACATTAATCATAACAAGGAACATTGGTTTATCTTATTTTTTATTAACTATAATTGAACTTCAAGTTATTTATACTATTTGGAACTAATGGCTAAGATTGATCACTTAAATCTTATCCAACAGTATAAATAGGCTTATAACCAAATTTCACTTACAGTCCTCATAAAAATCCTTTTTATGCAATTAAATGCTCAAAAACATAGAAATTTCAAATTTTAATTATTCTTATAAAATATTTCTTTATTTTTGAAATCCCAAAAATCATTTTTTATTATTTTCACATGCATAAACACACACATAAATTATTTATTACTGCTAGGTTATATATATGGGGTGTTAAAACCTTCCCCTCTTAAGTAATTTTATCCTTAATTAAATAAGTGAGGTTACTGATACTCATAGTGTCCTTTTATTCCTACACGGCTTCTTCAATTTTGTGGTTTCTCGTTAATACTTTCATTAGCTGAATTTGCTTATTTCTTGACTATTTCATCTATTTTACTAAGATCTTGATTGGTTCCTTTTCATAAGTCAAATCTAGTTGTAACTCTATAGATTCCATTGAAATCACTTGAGATAGATCCTATTTGTACTTTCTTAACATTGACACATGAAATATATTATGGATTTTGTAACTTATAAGGCAAATCCAATCGATAAGCAATCAGACCCACATGTTTAATGACCTCATATAGGTCGACAAACCTAGCACTAAGCTTCCATTTTCTACCAAACTGAAGCATTTTATTCCAAGGTGACACTTTCAAGAACACCTTATCCCTAACCTCATACTTAATATCTTTTCTCTTTAAATCTACATAGGACTTCTACCTGTCTGAGGCAATCTTTATATTGTCCTTGATCATTTTCAATTTCTCTTTGGTCTATGAAATAAAATCTAATATAAATACCTTGTCCTCATTTAACTCAGTCTAGGACAAGGGAGTTATGTACTTTCTACCATAAAGTGCCTCATATGAAGCCATCTTGATATTTGCTTAATAGCTGTTGTTATATGTGAACTCTATAAGCAATAGATATTTGTCCCAACTACCTTGAAACTCAATAACATAGCTTCTCATCATATCCTCAAAAACCTGAATGACTCATGCTGACTAGCCATTTATTTATGGATGGAAATCCATACTACAATTTAGCTTCGTGCCTAAAGCCTTATGAAGTTTCTTCTAAAATCTTAAGGTAAATCATAATTCTTTATTAGACACAATCGAAGTAGGCACACCATGCAATCTAATAATATCTTACATATACATCTCAGTTAATTACTCTAATTAATAGTCAGCTCTCACTGGTAATAAATGAGCTAACTTAGTTAATATGTTGACTATTACCTATACTACATCATGTTTCTTCTAAGTTAATAGAAGCCTAATCACAAAGTCTATAGTAATCCTATCACATTTCCATTTAGGTATTTGCCAAAGGTTGTAGCAAACTCAAAGGAAACTAGTGTTTAGCTTTGACTTGTTGACACGTCAAACACTTAGTCACATATTTTGCTATGTCCCTCTTCATACTAGACAACCAATAATAGACTTTTAGGTCCTAGTACATCTTTATGCAACCTAGGTGTATAACATATAAACTATTGTGAGCCTCATCTAGGATCAACCTTTTCAAGTTGACACCATTTGGCACATGTAACAATTGACTATTTCTCAACTCAAACTCAATCAACTTTCCTTCTTGGATTTGCCTTACCATATTTTGTAACTTCTCATCTTATGCTTGTGCCTCTCTTACTTGTTCAAACAAATTTGGCTTCACTCTCATCTTAGCTCTAAGTGGTCCATCATGAGTAACCCATAGATGGACATTCAATGCCTTCAAAGCTATACACAATAGAATACAATAACATAGAGCATTATGAATACTTTAACATAGACATAACTGAACAAAATCTCAAATCTTATTAGAGTCATACCTACCAACAATCTTTGGCTTAAGGCATTAGCTATAACCTTTGCCTTGCTAGAATGGTAGTCAATTACACAATTAAAATCTTTAAGAAATTATATCCAATGCCTTTGCCTTAAGTTGAGCTCTTTCTGAGTAGGTAAGTACTTTAGGCTCTTATGGTCTGTATAAATGAAACATTTCTCACTATAAGGTAGTGTCTCTAAATCTCTAAGGCAAATGCTATTACTACTAACTCAAGGTTGTGGGTAGGATAGTTCTCCTCATAAGGCTTAAGCTATCTCAAAATATAAGTTACTACCTTACCCTTTTGCATTAACATATAACCAAGTCTGTTGTGTGATGCATCACTATAAACCATAAAATCTTTCTTAAACTTTTATCGATTGAGAATGAAAGCTTGAGTCAACATCTCTTTTAACTTCTCAAAGCTAGCTTAATATTTGTCATTCCACTCAAACTTAGCATTTTTTATAGCAATTTAGTTAAAGGAGATGTTATGAGGGAAAACCCTTCATAAAACATCTGTAGTACCCAGCTAAACCTAATAAACTTATAATTTTAGTAGCATTCCTAAGCAACTTCCAATTCATTATTGTGTAGACCTTTTTAGGGTCCACTCTCACTCTATCAACTAATATCACATGTCTAAGAGAGGCTACCTTGTCAAGCCAAAAATCACACTTGCTAAACTTGGCATAAAGCTACTTTTCCCTCAGCTTTTGTAACACTAACCTCAAATGCCTATCATAATCTTCCTTAGTCTTAGAATACACTAAAATATCATCAATGAAGACCATAACAAATTGATCTAAATATAGGTAAAAGACCTAATTCATAAGGTCTATGAATGTAGCAGGCACATTAGTCAAGCTAAAAGGCATTACAAAAAACTCATAATGCCTATATTTGGTCCTAAAATATGTCTTATGCATATTTTTATCTTTCACTTTAAATTAATAATATCCAAACCTCAAGTTTATCTTGAAAAACTCTCCTGCTCCCTTTAACTAGTCAAACATATTATCTAAGAGGATACTTGTTCTTTATAGTTAATTTATTTAGCTGAATGTAATCAACACACAGTCTTGTACTTCTATCTTTCTTCTTCACAAACAAATGGCACTCCTCAAAGGGACACTAAGGTATATTAAACCTTTATTTATGAGCTCCTATAACTAAACCTTTAATGAATTTAACTTAGAAGGTGCCACCCTATAAAGTGCTATTAACATAGGTGTAATAATAGGCATAACTTTAATACTAAATTAGACCTCTCTCTTAGGTGGCACTCTAGGTAACTCCTCAGGAAACATAGGCTTGACACTTTTTCCTTACTAATTTTCTAGCTATAGCAGTTGATATCATATTAGAGAGGAAATCTAAACTCTTTGCTATAATGATTGCATCCTCATAACTTTTAGAGGCCTTAAGAGGAATTCACTTAAGCCTATAATTAACCACAACTTGATGCTTATATAACCAATCTATCCCTAAAATTACATAAAACACATCAAATGGTAGTTTAGCCAAAGTTGCTACAAACTCATACTCATAGTGTCTCAAAGGATAACCCTTAAATATTCACAATCACACTATGGCTTAAAGGATTGGTTGCATGAATGTCATGCCCAAGATATCTAAGTTCTAATTCCTACTGGAACTAGATTAGAGGTAACTGGTCCCTCAAAGTTATTCCTGCTCACTAGGGCTTGACTCTTAACCTCTTTCTCAACAACTCTAATTGAATTGTTAGACATATTGCACTTAAAGTCTAGAGAGCACATACATGAGTGACTGTAGCTTAACATATAATATGTAATGACATGTACAACTTAATCACATGAATACACACTTATATACATATAATAAACACATGACCCTAGGTGTAGTGCAACTTAAACTAATTGATTAATCTAAAACAGCCTAAACCAGGCTGCCCAAACTAGAACTTAAACTAGGCTCTGATACCACAAAATGTGATACCCCTCCTCATGTTAATTGAAGTCCCTAGATAAAGGAGTGCCATATTGTATGCCTTAGGCACTAAAACACTATATGATCACAATTGCAATATTTTTTATAACTTGTACACATCACATTTTCGTAACATGTTTATACCATATGTTTATTATTCATCCACACTCTTACATTCCATAATATCACTTATGTAACATATGTAGAAAACTCATGATAGTGAAGTATTCGAACTAAACTGATATAATATAAAACTTTACAATATGTAAGTTAAAAGATAGTTATGAAGATGTTTACAAAACATCTGTAATAAAAATAAAATACGTAGTCTTTAAACACATAATTATGTAAGCAGATAAATGCATCCTCCTAACCAGCTGCAAAAATCCCTTATAAAGTACCTCTTTTGTTAAAGCTCATGTATAACCTATGCATGGAAAACTAATGCACTAAGCAAAACACTTAGTGGTGTATAAATAACTTTAGTTTACCTCAACATTATCACAACATGTATTTATAGATATAAATAAGCTCAACAACATTATTTGCATAACATCATACAACATACATAACCAAGCACAACCTTACCTAAACTTACTTTTATGATTGGTCTCATATGCATATCATGCATATTCATGCTCATTTCATTGCAAAAACCATTAAACAACATACATCATAGGTTATTCACATTAAATTATACCATAATCACATTTAAATCTCACATTCGAGCTCATTTTAATGCATTTTAATTATCTCATTACATTCCTTTTATGTTAGGTTACCTTAGTTAAATTAGCCCAATGTACACCTTAACTAAAGTAGACTAGACAAGAGGTACTAGAATTATTCTAGAGAGATAAAATTTGCTTTAAAGAGCTAGAATTTGCTTCAAAGAGCCACATAATTTCTTCGAAGAGCTATAATTGCCTCGAAGAGGCATATAATTGCTATGAAGAGCTAGAATATTAAAAGATGTAGTATTATTATAAAAGACCTTATCAACATGCCAATTTATCTTGACGCTATCAATAACCTAGCTATAAACATGCATAATTCACTAATTATAGGGTTATCATGCAATTAAACTCATCCTTTACCAAATTAATCAACACATAAGGGCACACTTTGTCTTTTTTATTTCATCATGTCATATTAATCTCAGACTTTGCAAAGATAGCATGTGCTATAGAAATGAACATAGCCTCATCATACATTATGCCACCACATGTCACAAATCATAAACTCAACTCATTCACATAGTTGATCACATAGCATATGACCCACTTCTTATGTCACATCACACCATATGGAACTTAATAATGTCATATTACTTCACCATTTGTCAAATAAAGTATCATTGATTCATATAGCATGTTCGTTTGGCAACTTAGGTCTATTCAAGTCAACTTTAGCACATAATTTCTCGTCATACATTCAAGTTTGAACCCAAAAATCATACTCAAAATATGCCAATTTTCATTCATTTTGTGTCTCATATATAGTACAAAGTCATTGTGGAAGTTTCATGGAGAATAATTTACAAAAATATTGTAATTTGAGAAAGAAAAAAATTCACATTATGCTGAAAAGAGGGTGTTATAGGTGTGACCCCCTATTTTATCTAGAATTAGTGATTTTTAGCTCGAAGGGTCACAAGCATGACCCCTAATGGGTTATGGCCATGAGGTTAGTTTTTCTGCAAATTTCAATGCAATTTTCACCCAAAAATAGCAACAAACCTTTCCAAATTTAATCTCAATCACATTAATTCACCTTCAAATCAATTATAACCCAAAACATAAACATACTAACACATTTCCTCCTTATTTGTACAAGTTATTAGACACAAATTTCACATAATTTCAGCAATTATAGCTAAAATATAGCAAAAAAACCTAAATGCAAAAGTTAAGTAAAAATTCAAAAGGGAAATTCAAATTTGCTTATGCACATGAAGAAATATAGAGTACAAATCATTCTAAACTTGTTAATCTTCATGAATAGCATTTCTCCTCCTTGTTTCCTCTTCTCTCTCTTCTTTAACACTATAATCCAAAAAGAACACAACACATACACAACAAAAACACACTTGTAGCAAAAATTAATCTAATACACACTGAATTGAAGAGTTATAAATAGATTACCTTGTACAAAGTGATGAAATTAGATTACTATAACTTGAAGAACATTGAGTAGAAGAAGAAATATTGGTTTATCTTATTTTCTATTGACTATAATTAGACTTCAAGCTATTTATAATATTTAGAACCAATGGCTAGGATTGAACAATTAAATCCTATCCAATGGTCAGATAGTCTCATAACAAAATTGCACTTATAGTCTTCATAGATATCCTTTTTATGCAATTAAATCCTCAAAAACTCAAAAATTTCAAAATTTAATTATTCTTATAAAACATTTCTTTATTTTCAACATCTTAAAAATCATTTTTTATTATTTTCATGTTCATGAACACACACATAAATTATTTATTTCTACTAGGCCATATATGTGGGATGTTACATGTTTTATCCCTTTAGGTGGATTAATGGTTATCATACATGGAATCCATCTTAGATTTCATTACCTTCAACCATAATTTTGATTTTGAACTCTTCAAAACCACCTTATAGCATATAAGCTCATCTTCTCTACCATTATCGCATTCTAGTTCTCCTTAATGAGAAATTTATGTTTCTCTAGAATAGTCTGGATATTAGTATAGTACCTAAGAGCTTGTGTAATAGTAAGCTCTTTTATTACCTTATCTTTATGAGTAATAAAAGTGGGATTAGTCCATTAATCATTGTTTATTTGTGGTTCTTGAACCTCATCGAGTTCAACTTTACTCCCACTATTTTCCTTTAGCAAAAACTTTTTCTTTAAGAAGACAAAATGCTTTGAAACAAATACCTTTTGTTTAAAAGGGTTATAGAAATAGTATCCTAAAGATTCTTTTAGATACCTCACAAATAAACACTTATCAGACTTTACGTCTAACTTATTTGATATAATTCTCTTCATAAGTAGGACAACCCCATACTCTCATATGTGACAGAGATGGTTTCTTGTTGCATCACATTTCACATGTTATAACATTAACAAACTTTAATGAAACTCTATTTCGTACATAAATAGTAGTTTGTAGTGTATAACCCCAAAAAATCTTAGGCACCTTTACAAGGCTCATCATGGATAGAACCTTGTCTAACATGGTTTGATTTCTCCTCTCAGCTACACCATTATGTTGTGTATATTGAGGAGTCAATTGAGATAATATCTTATTACCTTTAAGATAACTTTAAAATTATTAGCTCAATTATTCACCACCTTAATTCGATGAAGTTATTTCTTAGCTTCATATCTAAATTCTTTAAACTTTTCAAAGGCTTCAAACTTTTAATTCATCAAGTATAAATACCCATATCATGAATAACTATTAACAAAGGTAATAAAGTAGAGATAACCATCTCTGGAATGTGTGGTTATTAGATTACATACATTTGAATGTATTAGCTTTAACAAACCACTAACACATTCACCCTTACCACTAAAGGGTGATTTAATCTAGCCTAATAACTAAGATTCATATGATAAGATACATAATTTAATGACTTTAAGTCACTAACCTTACAGCTTAGACATGCATGTCTCATTTTATGGCTAACTCAATAATGCCATAAATAAAATTGTTTCAAGTTATCTTGCTTGAGTCTTTTGGTGTTAGCACTATATACCTCTTTAGTTTGATCAAGAATATAAATTCCATTAATATTTTTACTAGAAAAATAAAAGTTAAAAGATATCATTAAAATATGGAAATATCAAAATTTGATTCAACAAGACAAGATGAAGATATAATATTCTTGTCCAAACTAGGAACATAACAATAGTTCTTAAGATCTAATACTAAACCAAAAGGTAAATACAAGGTATATATCCCTACAGCTAATGCAACAACTATCATGCCTTGACTTTCAGTCCAATTTTTCATAAGGATAAAGTTAGAATAAAAATAGGGAATAAAATTGATGTATGGATTAAGTAGAGTCAGTTGGCATGAATAACTAAGCAAAAAAGACCAAAGGGCATAATAGTAATTATGTTAAAAGGCCAAGGGCAAAATGGAAATTTCACTTTATATGGCAAAAAAGATAAGAGAGACATATGGAAGTGATGAGGATAGACATGTGGCATATGAATGATGAGAAAATATTAAAAGAATGAGGTTCGAGAAATGGTTCGATGAATAGTAACATCAGGCTGAATAGTGCATCTTAGGCCCAAATGAAACTAACCCTACTAGGTGATAGGGTAAATTAGAAAATAAATTGTGGTTTAATTTGAGAGTAAAATAAGGTTATATAGGAGGTTAAAAATCGAAAATAAAATCTAGAATACAATTTGAAATAACTAGTTTTAAAGCTGAATCAAAAAATCATAAAACAAGCTTAGAAAAATTTGAGACATGCATATCCTTATACTAAAAAATCCCAAAGAATCCAAAAATCATAGATTTGGAATCTTTTGCACATGAGAACCAATAAAAATAAAGTAATCAAATTTAATATAGAAAATGACAAAATTATTAGATAAGCATGACATCATATTTTTGTAAGATGCATTTATAACCATTAGATCAAATAGAGATATGTGAGATCTTAGCCATCCAAAATAAATTAAAATAAATAAATATAAAAGATATTGAAGACATGTGGACCTAATCCAAGCCATACATGTGTGCACCCTTTAATCTTAGCTCTTGATTTATAAGTATAAATATGAATATATTATAAAATGATGATTTGGTTTTAGCCTACCCTCCTTCTCTCCTCACCCTCCAAAAGATGAAATTTTCTCCCTTTGTCACTCAATGAAATTCTTAAACTTAATCCACCATTTTATCTTAAATTTCTACACCAAAAATAAAAGTTTACATCACGTATTTCATTAGTTCTTCAAGAATATATAGAGGAAGATGATTTTGAGGAAGAAAGAAAATGCAAATTAAGTGTTAGAGGTCATTTAAAAGTTGGTAAGTTGGTTCTCCATTTGTGTAATTTGTTACATTAATTAAGGATTATAAGTGATTAGTTATGAAATTAATTGGAATTATGTGATTAATGATATTTTTTTATGGATTTTATATGAGGAAATGAATATGGAAAAAGGGAATTGAAGGATGGATAATGAAGTGATGATATTGAAGAGGTACAAATTAATATTTAGTGGATTAGAGCTTATTAATAGGTATGTGTATTCTACTACCATGAATTTATACTTAATTGAGTTTATGTACATAGTGATTTCCCATGTATTAGTTAATTTAAACAAGGTGATAGGTTAGAAATTTGATTAGGCCTAAATTAATGTGATGTTTACAGAATTATGAGAACAAAAATTATTCCCTAAATTCCACTTGGAGCCAAAAATAGCTATATGGCCATAATAGAGAAATTATAAAGTTTAATGGTATTATGTGTTAAATTGACATATAAACTTTAGTACCAAGATGACAAATTAGCATAAAGATACAAAGTTAAATTGTACATACAACTGTAATACAAGAAATGAAATTATGTGTGGATAATTTTCATATGAATATATGGAAACAAGCATATGAACAATTGAAATTTTCATATGAGAAATGAAAGTTATATGTGTGTTATTTAAAATAAAAGTTTAAATACATGAGAAATTAAGGATATATGTATTACCTGAAATAAAGGTTTAACTACATTAGAAATGAAAATATGTAGAGATATGTATAAATTAAGAAACCTTAGTTAAAAAGAAAGATAAAGGAAAAGTTAATAAGTTAACTAGATATCATCTAAGTGAAATTAGAAGTAACTAAAGAACAAATGAATTTAGAAAACAAATTACACATGAGATAAATTATGTAAGATAAATTGTGTAAGTAGATGGAATTAATACTTATATGTGTTGTCATAAAGTTGTAATATAAAGTATGAATAAAAGAAAATAGTAAAGAAATATATTAATAACAAAATTAAATAAATAAGAATGGTAAAATAATTGTTAACAATTACATGCACATAAACAAATGTGTAAAAAGAGCATAATAGAAATTTAAAAGATTAAAGAAAATATAAAAGATATATGAAAAGAATATATACATATGTGATTAAAGAAATAAAATTATCAATTAAAAGGGGATAAGCGAAAGAATGAATGGCCAAATAAGATGATAATGATATATAGATTATGGAATTGCACTTGAATAATTAAAATTAAAATATATAATTGAGTTATTATGTTTTAAATATTAATATGAATGGTTAATTATAGAAATTAATATTGATAAAAAAATGTTAATAATTGGAATAAGAATACATGTGTAGGGAATTAATTGTTGTATTGTATATGACTAAAGAATTCTAAATTCATAGTATGTAAAAATATATGTTGAATTTGTAAATGAATAAGAAACTTGTGAAATAAAATGAAAATATAATTGGAAATAAGAGTCAAAAACTTATATGGGAGGTTTACAAGGGAATTAAATAAAAGAGATAGTAAGAAGTAAATTAGTAAATTTACAAGTAAGTTGAGAAGAAATAGATACATAAATACATCTTATTAAATAGCTAAATGGAATTCATACGAAATAAAGAGAAGGATATATAAAAATGTATATGTGCATAAGAATAGAGAAACAACACATGATGTCAATAGCAATACTGGCATATAATGATACATGATAAATAAACAAAAATGTATATAAGAAATAAATCAAGGGAGTATACATGTAGAAGAATACACTAAGGAAGTGATAGATCATATGTAAATAAAAAACATAAAAAATGTATATATAAATATGTACACAAAAGGAAAATAAAAATGAATGCTTGTATATATGAAAATAAAGATGTAAGTCGTGACACAAATAATAATATTTGTAAATAGTAACACATGATTAATAAATAAGAGTGCTTACAAGAAATGTTAAGGAATAATCAATTAGATAGATGTAACAAGAAGATGAATAACCACATGTGAATGTAAAGTATCAAACTATAAATGTACATGTGTATATGGAAAGAAAAGATGAACTTGATAAATATAATTATAGAATGCTCTGATATCCTACATAGTTCACATGGCCTAAGATAAATTGATTAGTTAACTAGGGAACCACTGTTATAGCCATGACCTATCGTACAGCACTTCGGTGCCTACCTTTACTTAGGGAGAATGTTATTCCCTATATATGTTATTTGGACACTTTAGTGTCATAGCACTACACTTCAGTGCCTACTATTGGTATGGGGAGTGCTAGTCCCATACCTATGATGGACACTTTAGTGTCATACCATTACATGTTCTGTTATCCTAGCATGGATAACTATTATAGGATTATTAAGGGCAATAATGACATGAAAAGATATAAGAAGATCAATAGAAAAGTAAAGATTAATATATATATATATATATATATATATATATATATATATATATATATATATATATAAGGAATAAAAAAGAAATTACAATGTCAAAATTGAAATAGTAATATCATATGAACTGAAACCTATAAGAATAAGTTAAAGTCAACGAGATATTACAGTTATGATAATAGGATAAATTGATCATAGTTTAGAAATATATTAAACTATGAATAGTGATATATAAATAAAATTAATTATTATTTGTTTACACATGTAAGTAAGGAAAATAAGAATGTATATGATAGTTAAATGGAAAGAAAGTATGAATGAATAGTTATACATATTGAAGTATAAAATTTATAGAAAGGTTAAACGTAGGTAGAAATTAATATAAGTGCCAAGCTTAGACTAATAAAGATTTAATGAATGACAAAGGAAAAATAAATTAAACACATATAGAAATATTAAAAGGGAATATAAATATAGGAAATTATCGAATAGAGTCCTATATGTAAAGGGTTATAACAGAGATCACATGAGAATA
>CANXYI010102258.1:0-10560 GCA_948208565.1 Hura crepitans
TTATGTGTTATTGCCATGTTTGAGCCACAAGACTAGTATTTTTTAACCATCCATTCTTACTCTTTACTAATCAATCCTTATCACTCAACTCCATTCACTATGTTTATATGTATAAGTTACTGCCTGCTTTACTTGTATTAGATAATTTTCCTCAAATACTTATTTCCTCAAGCATGTTTCCCCTATTCATTTTCCCATTTTATCTATCTTTTACCCTTTAAGAATTTCACTAAAATTTTATAAGTTTATTCAATCTCTCTCTTGTAGCTTATCCTTTGTTCCTACTACGTTTATTTGCTAGTTATCTCAATTATGATAATTTATGTTTTAGATTTCTCTATGAATGTTAGTAAATCCATTCAAGTTCCTTTATTAATCTTTTTATACCTACAAGGTTCAAGAAGAACTTCAAACTACTGGATAAAAGGAAACACAATGTGAAATGGCCCCCATTTTGGACCTCAACTGCTGCACCAACCCAGTCCAAGAACCAGACAAAAGACAAAGTTGTATAGTGACCCATATTATAGACCTCAATGTATGTACACAACCTTCGCCTGATAGTAGGGATCAATTTTAAGGAACCTCCCAATATCAGAGAGGGGATAGTAGGGATCAGCCCTAAGGGACCTCTAATATCCCAATACAATTAACACTAGAAAAGTGTCTATGGATAGTAGGGATCAGTTCAGTGGGACCTTCTAATATCCACAAGTGGGTAGTAAGGATCAGCCGTAGGCCTCCCAATACCCCGAGCATACAGGCTCAAATTAATACTCAATGGCTATATCTACCATATACAAGCTAAAATCCATACAGACTCAACCTCTAATAGCTGCTAATCCTTAGCTGACCGGTCAACCTATCCAGTGTATAAGTAACTAGAAATCCCAAGATTCCTTTTCCATTATCTTTCATAACCACTGTATCCAAAGTCTATATTATTTGTTTGAATTTAGTTCTTTGATTAATCAGCCTATTTTATTTATCAATCAAATTCCATTTAACATCTTTCCATACTTATCTATTTACCATGGTCTCAATACAAATGTCATTCTTTTCATCAGTGTCATTCAATTGTCTTTTACCTCTTTTTTTCTACTAACTTATGTTACGTTCCCTTTATTTCTTGTCTCCCAAGATATTATATTTTTAAGGCTCTTGTATTACGTTTTCCTTGCAATATATAACAATAATTAGTTACCAAGTTTAATAATTTATTCTCATTGTTACCCTATTTATAATAATATTCATTCTATCTACAATTGGATAATTGCTCAACATACTTTGTGCAATTCTTTATAAGGATTACACCATACCTATGTCTTTTGATTCCTAATAATTTCAACCTTTGTCTATATTCCACAGTACACAAAATGTCCATGTATTAATTTCCGCAAACTCTATCTATACATTATTTGTGCTTTAATAATTTCTTATCTGATCTTATAATTTATTCATTTAGCTCTTTAATAATTTATTAGCTCTTTGACCCATTTTGGTTCAGCTGGATTCAACAAATTGCCTTTCTAGTTTACCATATATTTATCCTACTTATGTTCAAGCTAAAAAGACACAGATATTAATTTATTTCATCCGATCATATTTTTCGGACAATTATGGGTCCATTGTTTTACATAAAAGGTACTATTCATTTGGTAAGTTTTTCACTAACCCAATACTCTATTTCAATTTCCTTGCTCCTAAATCCTTATATCCTTAGATACCTTATACCATCCAACATTATAACTATCTCAACACATAAATTCTTACTTTCATCTCTAAACCTCAAACCATATCTCTTAGTTAAATCTTTATTCTTCCATCCACTATTTTCAATTCTACCTAGTACATTACATGTTCCTACACATACATCCTTCATACATTATTCACACATCATTCTTTATTAATTCCTATCACATAACTATATTGGTCATTCCATGTTACTTACATGCTATACATCATAATGCCATCCTATGTTCACATGTCACCATACCATACATACATACTCATAACATGGCATGTATAACATATACCTAGCTATGCATGTAACATATGCATACACATCCATTCCACATCCGATACACATCCATGACATCTTATCTCCTCAAATTACACCTCCTAACATACAATTCACATACACACACATGAACACACATACAACTTCAACTTCCATATATGTACCCAAACCTAAATGTCATGTTTTCCTTAACATACATGATAGGTTTCAATTAAATTGACTTATAATAGGCTCTTTATCATGTTAAAGCTACTCTAGAACCCTTGAATCCACCTTTCTCCACCTTGAACCACCATTTCCAAAATTTTCATAACGGTCCTAATCTTTGAAAATTCCTACAAAATTATAGACAACACCCAACTGAAATCTCTTTCCATGGATGACATTTACACCTCAAATACTCTCCAAGAAAAATAAGAAACCATGAAAAGAAACACTTATACATAAAAAAAAGGACACTATTCATTAAGTGCTCCAAACTCAATTTTTCGACATTTTTTTCCAATTGTCACTTGGAATGTGTTCAGGATGTCATGGAGATTTAGAACCATGTAATTTTTGTGTTTTTTTACATTAGATGAGAGAGAAAATGAGCAAAAATAGAGGGGCCCCCATGGAGAAATGGCACGATCATGGGCACACACCTTGTGATGCACTTGCAAGGTGTGTGCCCATGATCGCGCCATTTGGTGATTAGACAATCCAAATTCATCCTATTTTGTTTTACACTTTGAAATTTTAAAATAATTTCCGTAGACCTCTAAAAATCATAATTCTAATTCCAAAAGTCCTTGATTAAATTCACTAAGGGTCCTACCAAATTTTAGCCCGAAACTCCTTAGAGAGCTGGGGTTACTATCCATCCTATGCCATTTTAATCTTTAGAAATTCATAAAATATTATATAGACCTCTAAAAATATTCATTTCAATTTTAAAAATCCTCACTTAGTGTTATGAAGGTCCATGTAAAATTTTAGGTCAAACTTCAACAGTGGACTTTTTAACACTATTCACCTACCAGAATAAAATATTCCAAAAAATATTAAACAAACTCAGAAAATTAAAATTCATTCTCCATCATACTCATTGTAATTTTTGAGGTGCAGGGTATGATATTTTTGGGTCTATCTGGGGACTTCCTGAAGCTATCTCGGCATAACCTCATTTTATCTCCGTATAAACTAGTTCTTAATCCAAAATGATTTATTAGTTTTGCTAAATTTTTAAATTCATTCATTTTGCCCACTTTCAGGCTCGTCAAAGTTTTATGACTAATATGCTAGTCATTGAACTCGTAATGATGCCTTGCACTGCAAGGAACATAATTCAGGCCTAAAAAAGGTATTGTTCATAAAACCTTAGCTTACGAGCGTTACAAGTCTTCCCTTATTAAGAAATTTTGTCATTAAAATTTCTTATTGTCATATAATTGGTCAGTTCACATTCCTTTACTATACTTCTATTCTTTTTCTATTTTTTTATGAGTGGGGCATTTGCATCCCTATGTATCTAATCTTATACAATATACTCCTTACTCTTTACTAGGTAATTTTCCTTTTCCAGATTTTTTTCTCAAGGTAGGGGAGATTTTCTTAACACACTTTTCAATGCTAGCATATTTCATTCCATCATCCTATAATCATTAAAGAAACTATAAAACTAGATACTTTTACTGCTTTTTCTACTTTCACAGTCTATTTCTAATGATAGCACTAAGCATTACAAAAATGTCCTTACATATTTACTTTATGTCAATTTCCTTTAATTCATTCACACTGTTCACACTGTCTCATTAATGAATACCAATTTATAGTATTACCTCGACATCTTAAGGTAATATTTATGATTAACTTTCTTATAGTGACCTTTCTTAATTAAGCTTTCCTCTAGCACATTTAAATAACAAGTCTTATTTATCAACATGATCCTTATATCATTTTATCCTAATTTCATATTAACTAATTTCTTTATTCATCTCACACGTAGGTTACACTATTCTTCTTTCATTGGCTTGTTCCAGTTAATTCATTTATCAATGCTTTCCTTCTTTCTAATATCCTAAGGCACTTTAGCTTCTTGATTCCTTTTAGATGTCTATTTGTTTTTCTTCCACTTTATCATTCTTACAGAGGTTATTGGTTTACTAACCATTCAATTCACTTCCCCTCTTAAATGCTAAAAAGGTAAACTAGCTATCTATATCCATAATGAACTGTTATCACTTCTTTCATAACTTCATTTCTATTATATCTTTATGGGATCCATGACTCGATATCTAAATCCTTTTTATATTTGCTCATTAATATCAACACTAGCTTCCATTCTCTTTCTACTCATGATTTCTCTATTACTCTCTTCTTATTACCATCACATTATTTATTTCTCTCTCATCACTCTATCAAGTCCCTTCAATATCAAGTTTATCATCATGCCATGCTCGATTTTCAAAACACATGTGTAGAGTTTTCATCATAGTAAAACATGTCATGTATAATGTAAGTATGCAAATGGTAAGATACAACGTAAGATATATAATGAAATCACAGGCCCACTAAAGAAAGGTATTAAGAAAAAGCAATAGCCCTCATCTTTAAGGACCTTGATAGCCAATTCCTATCTGCAGTTTTGTTCTCATTCCCTTATCACAATGTGTCTTGTGATTCACCTACTAACCATTAATGTCTTACTTCTATTACACTTTTAATTTCATCTGCTCTACTTTTTTGCTTAACCCACACATTTCTATTGCTCTTTAATCCAATTATCCTAAACTTTAGTCTCACAACTTTTATACCTCTCACAACTTGACAAACAACTCCCTTAACAAACTTCCAACTATAGGCAACTAAATTGCCTTATTCATAAGCCATTTAGTTTTCTTTTTCCTAAGTTCTGGAGACATTCAATTTCACTAGGTATAACTCGGTAATCATTTTTTTCTCATTATTAACTTCCGAATCTACTCTATTATTTCTATTTCCAAAGCTTCTTTTAGGTTTCTTTTGCTCTTTTCATTAACTTCCTTATAACATCATTTGTCTCTTAATAGATACTCTGACTTTAGAAAGTATACTAACTCCTTATTACTTTTACCAATTCTTTACTCTTAATACTCAGCCAACTTTCACCTTTCCTTTCCTATTAAGAACCTTATTCACCTGATAATTACCATACAATGGTCTTCTAATCACAATGCAATACATAAGGGCACTATACTTTCTTCTTTCAAATGCTTCTATTTTGTCTTTGCTTAAATAACCGTACCATCTCTCCTTACTATCCACAGAGCCTGATACCCCTCTATTAAAGCATTATTACCCTTTTTAGGCTTTATTAGCAACATTAACAACTCAAATTAGGAGGAAAAGGATTATATGGAGTTATAATACCATCACTTTAGCCCATTGTTTTCTATCCCAAGAAATCCATATAGCCCTTTTAGCAATTTCATATCAACAATCCTCATTTACTAACAGTGTAACGACTATCCGTATCCCACAATTCCTAAGGCATTCATGCATTACTATTTAGAACTGCCTAAACCAGCTTCGATACCACTAAATGTATCACCCCCTGCCCATTTTCGATGAAAATAGGCAAAGCATGTTACTTCCCGTGAGGTCACCTATCCTTGGATTTCTCTAAGGGCCATTCATTTAATTTTTACTTGGGCTTTTCCTATTCAGTTTAGAAATTTCCTGTACTACTTTTAGTGATATGAGGTAACCCTATTAGGCATATGCCACTCACACACCTGACCTTATAGTCAAATATAAGCCTAGGCTATTATTACAGCTAAGAACTCGTTTACACCAACAATAGGCTAATATATCCTCTATATAACTATCATACAATTCCACTTACCCACAATAACATGCACGAGTGCCTTTAACTACCAAACTCACATAAGCTAATTAGGCAATATCATTCCTGGATAGTTGTTAGCTGTACTGCAAATCATCTACATTGTATCTTCCTAAATCTGCCACTTGCACATCAGGCACCTAATATGCTGAGTATGCACTCAGTGGTGAAATTAAACAAATATATCATGTATTCTATCACATGCAAGCACATAAGAATTTACCAATAGCATCTATTTATAATTTCCCAATCTATCTATGTAGGCTTTCAATTATAATTATCTATCAATTGAATCATAATAACTTTCCTCTAATTTATGTGTTCTTGCCATGTTTAAGTCACACAACTAGTATTGTTTAGCCATCCATTCTTACTCTTTACTAATCAATCCTTATCAATCAACTACATTCACTATGTTTATATGTATAAGTTATTACCTGCTTTACTTTTATTAGATAATTTTCCTCAGATACTTATTTCCTCAAGCATGTTTGCCCTATTCATTTTCCCATTTCATCCATCTTTTACCTTTTAGGAATTCCACTAAAATTTCATAACTTTATTTAATCTCTCTCTTGCAGCTTATCATTTGTTCTTACTACATTTATTTGCAGCTTATCTCAATTATGATAATTTATGTTCCAGATTTCTCTATTAATGTCAGTAAATCCATTGAGTAAATCCATTCAAGTTCCTTTATTAATCTATTTATACCCATAAGGTTTAGGAAGAACTTCTAACCATTGGATAATAGGAAACAAAATGTGCAGTAGGCCTTATTTTTTACCTTGATTACTGCACTAGCCTAGTCCAAGAACCTAGCAAAAGATAAAGCTATACAGTGGCTCACATTATGAACCTCGATGTCTATACACAACCTTCTCTCGATAGCAGGGATTAGTTTTGAGGAACCTCCTAATATCAAACAGGGGATAGCAATGATTAGCCTCATGGGATCTCTTAATATCCTAGTGCAATCGACACAAGCAAGTGTCTAGTGGATAGAAAGGATCAGTCTAATGGGACCTCCTAATATCCATAAGTAGGTAGCAGGGATTAGCCATAAGCCTCCCAATACATAGAGCATGCAGGCTCAAATCAGTACTGGGTAGCTGCATTCGCCAAACATAGGCTATACTCCATATGGACTCAGCCTCTAGCAGCTGCTAATCCTTAGAAGACCGATTAACCTATCTAGTGTATAAGTAACCAGAAACCCCAAGATTCCTTTTCAATTATCTTTCATAACCATTGTATCCAAAGTTTATAATATTTGTTTGAATTTAGTTTTTTGATTAATCAACCTATTTTATTTATCAATCAAATGCCATTTAGCATCTTTCCATACTCATATATTTACCATGGTCTCAATTCAAATGTCATTCTTTTCATCAGCGTCATTCAATTGTCTTTTACCTCTTTTTTTCTACTAATTTATGTTCTGTTCCCTTCATTTCCCTGCCTCCTAGGATATTCTATTTTTAAGGCCCTTGTATTATGTTTTCCTTGCAATATATAACAATAATTAGTTCCCAAGTTTAATAATTTATTCTTATTGTTACTATATTTATATTAATATTCATTTTCTATACAATTAGATAATTCCTCAACATACTTGTGCAATTCTTTTTAAGGATTACTCCATAGCTATGTCTTTTGGTCTCTACTAATTTCAACCTCTATCTATATTCCATAGTACATAAAATGTCCATGTATTAATTTCCTTAAACTTTATCCATACATTATTTGTGCTTTAATAATTTCTTATCTGATCTTATAATTTATTCATTCAACTCTTCAATAATTTATTAGCTCTTTGACCCATTTTGGTTTAGCTAGACACAACAAAATGCCTTTTTAGTTTACCACATATTTATCCTACTTATGTTCAAGCTAAAAAGATAAAGATATTAATTTATTTCATCCGATAATATTTTTTGGATAGTTATGGGTCCATTGTTTTACATAAAAGGTACTATTCATTTGGTAAGTTTTTCACCAACCTAATACTCTATTTTAATTTCCTTGCTCCTAAATCCTTACACCCTCAGATACCTTATACCATCTAACATTATAATTATCTCAACACATAAATTCTTACTTTCATCTCTAAACGTCAAACCATATCTCTTAGTTAAATCTTTATTATTCCATCAACTATTTTCAATTCTACCTAGTACATTACATGTTCCTACACATCTATCCTTTATACATTATTCACCCATCATTCTTTATTAATTCCTATCACATATCCATATTGGTCATTCCATGTTACTTACATGCCATACATCATAACTCAATCCCAATTTCACATGTCACCATACCATACATACTCATAACATGGCATGTATGACTAGCTATGCATGTAACACATTCATACATATCCATTCTAGATCTGATACACATCTATGACATCTTATCCCCTCAAATACTCTCCAAGAAAAATAAGAAACCATGAAAAGAAACACTTACACATAAAATGGGCACTATTCACTAAGCGCTCCAAAGTTAATTTTTGGACATCTTTTTCCAATTTTGTCATTTGGAATGTCTTTAGGATGTCATGGAGGTTCAGAACCATATAATTTTTGGGTGTTTTTAGCATGAGAGGAGAGTGAAAATGAGCAAAAATGGAGGGCTCCCATAGAGAATTGGCATCGGCTTTTGTGGTTTAAAGGGAGAAGATGAATCCCTTTTATCCCATGTCCATGCACACATGTCCCTTGTGATGCACTTGCAAGGTGTGTGGCAACAATCATGCCATTTGGTGATCAAACGGTCCAAATTCATCTTATTTTGTTTTAAACTTTGAAATTTTAAAATAATTTCCATAAACCTCCAAAAATCATAATCTAATTCAAAAATCCTCGATTAAATTCACTAAGGGTCCTGCCAAATTTTAGCTTGAAACTCCTTTGGGAGCTAGGGTTATTATTCATCCTATGTCATTTTAATCTTTAAAAATTCATAAAATATTATCTAAACCTCTAAAAATATTCATTTCAGTTTTAAAAATCCTCGCTTAGTGTCGTGAAGGCCCATAAAAAATTTTAGGTCAAACTTCAAAAGTGGACTTTTTGACACTATTCACCTGCCAGAATAAAAATATTTTGAAAAAATATTAAATGAGCTCAAAAAATTAAAATTCCTTCTCCATTATGCTTATGAGTTGTCCCAGTATAACCTTATTTTATCTCTGTATACACTAGTTTTTAACTCAAAATGATTTATTGGTTCAGCTAAATTTTTAAATTCATTCATTCTGCCCACTTTCAGGCCCATCAAAGTTTTATGACCAATATACTAGTCATTGGACTTGTAACGATGCCACGAACTACAAGGAACATCACTCATCCTTATAAAAGTACTGTTTAGAAAACCTTGGCTTGCGGGCATTACATTATGAATCTTTAAAACCTGAATTGATTGTGAACATATATTAAATGTTATAATTTGCCATTTTACAAGTTAAAGTGATTACACCACTAAGCAAAAAGCTTAGCACATTGCTTGTTTGTGATACGTAGGTAACAGGGCTGCATATTAGAGCCAAAGCTTACAAAAGTAAGAGACACAAAGATAACCCCTGCGTGGGTATTTTTGTAATCTTTTTGTAATAATAGTCATGATGTAAATGTAATGGTATTATTAGTTGTGTGCTCTTGTGATCCTAGAGGAATTGGGTTTAATCTGCATTTTGTAAAGGGGTTTTGTATTAAATATCATAATTATGGATTTTAAATTCTATTTTCTCACACGCTATATGTGATGATTGATGAATTGCATGTGGGAATGTTGATTGTGAGAGCCTGAGGCTTGTTATGATATTGATGTGATTTGGAGGGTTAAGAGGACCCATTTGAGTTAGGGATGTATTGATGTATATAGAAGTATTTTTAAGCAGGTAAAAATTTTGAAAAGTGTCCCCATACAGCCATTATGCTGCCAAATTTTTGACATGATAACCCCAATATTTACCTCAATTTGCATGCCAAAAAGATTTTTAATGTGTTGGTGCATTTCCAAGTCAAGATATGTTTTCTGATATAAAAGTTTTTAATCTTAAGTGATTTTGGGATAACAGACTGGATATTATTTTACATGCACACATCTTTCATTCGGGTCCGGTGTACAAATTAGGTGGAGGGTGCTACACTTAGTGGTATCAGAGCTCCTGTTAGGGTTATCTTTGGACCCATGGGTTACATAAAAGCACATTAAGAGTCATAATACATTTACATCAAATACTATTACATTCTTAGCTCACAATCTATTTTTCTTACCTTTAGGCACAGGACTTGAGTAGTAGCGTGACGCCTACGGAGGAAGAAAGAGTGGAAAGTAATGCTCCTTTGGTTTTAGGACAAGAGGATGCACAACTTGAGTATATAACCCTTAGTGATGTTAAACATGCTATACCTAGATATCAAGGTCCACCTGTATAGTTGTAAATGATATTGGAGTCTATTAAGCAAGCGACTGCGGCTGTTGTAATAGCTACTACTACTGTGGCTAATGCACAACTTGTTCCACTCCAGTGCCATAAGAATAGCTAGCATTTTAGAGGACATATTTAGAGAGACTGATTAAGAATAGGGTTGAATACTTTAAGGGAGAAGAATCAGATGAGTCCAGTAGTGTTGAGTACTGGTTAGACTAGATAGTCCATATTATG
>CANXYI010102317.1:0-14918 GCA_948208565.1 Hura crepitans
ATACATTTGCACATATATCAACTCATTCACGAATCTAAATTAACTAAGCACTAATACATCCAATATTAGTCATATACTTTAGGCACATAACATATATACATGTGTATTTTTCATAGAGTCTAGCATATGCATCAAGTGCAAAACATTCATTAGGTTTACATGCATCAGTGCAAGGATGCATGTATTATAATTCATCATTTAGTATAAGCACCTTATCTAGACATCAATCATAGCTCACATAGCTCAAGAACGTAAAGGACAAGTAACATACATGTATATATCATTGAGAATAGAGTCACATTCATTCATGTATCATAGAAAGGTTTTATCTTTTCAATTGGCTAAGATTTAAAGCACAAACTTACCTATGCAAGGCATTACATTCATATCAGTCTATAACAATTCACACGTGTACATCTCTTAGTCACATAGGTCATGCACACTCACATGCCTTAGCCACATACCTTTATCACTTCTATGCACCTAGATACATTTAAGCCTTTAAATTATGCATTAACTATGCACTTACATCACACACAACATATGTGTACATGATGTCACACTTATACTTGTATGATATTAATATTGTTAACACTAGATTTGGTTTAGACCATTTCTTCAGACCGATCACCAGATTTGGTTTGTTCCATAACATTATACTATCTTTTAGACTCCTCACTAGATTTGATTTGATCAACTCTTTTAGACCTATTACTAGATTCAGTTTAGTCCATTTATAACTTACCAACTTAAAGACAAGTAAGCACTCGCATTCGGTGTAGCTTATTTTCACTTGGAGGTGAATAAGCACCTACATTCGATGTAGTTTTTTTTTTATCTTCAACAACTTAAAATTCCCTTAAAGGTGAGTAGGCACTCGTATTTAGTGTAACTTATCTTCACTTGGAGGCAAACATGCACATGTATTCGGTGTAATTTTCTTTAGCTTTAATAACTTGAAATTCTTTTAAAGGTGAGCAGGCACTTATATTTAGTGTAGTTTATCATCATCTGAAGGTGAACAAACACTCACATTTGGTGTAGTTTTCTTTAGTTTTAATGTCTTAAAACTCCTTTGAAGGTAAGTAGGCATCCTATCTTTGTTAGAGCTTATCTTTACCTAAAGGCAAATAGGCACCCATATTTAGAGTAGTTCTTTTTATTTTAATGTTCTGATCTCCCCTAAAGGTGAGTAGACATCTATATTTGATGTAGCTTGCTTTCAAACCTTATTTATCTAAAAACTTCGAAAGCAAAGGCAAGTTTAGATCTAGTTAGATTTTTACTTCACTTGAGGACAAGTAAGCACCCATATTTGATGTAGTTTATCTTTACAATATCAATCATTTTTAAAGGCAAAATACAATTTAAGTCTAGCTAGTTTTTTCTTTGATTTGGAGGCATGCATTCATATTTGATGTAGCTTCACACTAGGTAAGTATGACTTTAGGTGATTGTCCCAAACTCAAATACTTTGATGTGCATTATTTTAATATTTGCATTTTCACAACACACACCAAAGTAGAGGCAACTATAGATGCCTTACTTTTGGGCTTCTGATAATAACAAAAGACATGCTTAAGCAATAAGACAAGCAACCTAGAACTTAAGTCCATATAGACTAACTTGGTATAAGTTCACCCGAACTTGATGCCACAAAGTCCATACCTACCAACAAAGACTTAACCTAGAATAGTAGGCCCACGGCCTATGGTCCACCCAAAAAAACCAAAGCCCATATTTGAATGGACTATTAGGGTAAACCTAAAGCCTAGGTGCACATGGACTTTACTCCTAGATGGAAAAGCTATCCACTAGGCCTATAAATACCTAATTTTAAAGGAGAATTAGAGGAGGAAAATTGGAGAAGCCAAACCTACTATTTTAAGAGTCTAGGCATTGACTCTAAAGCAGGAATCAATTTACTAGTCTTAAACCTATACCAAAAATCTTTCTCTCTAAAACTCAACCTTTATTTTGTTGCTTAAAACTAATCACAAGGTAAGATCTAATGCCTCTATTTATATTGTTCATCCCATTTGCATTATTTCTATGATTAAGGATCTCCCAAGATTAATTGACATGTGTCGTGGTTCTATGTAATCTGCACATTGATTATAAAAGTAGGTTAATATTTTATACTATTTTCATTGTATTTAATCATTCATTAACATGATGTAATCATTTTGGAATTGCTACCTAAATCACACGGACTTTTTTTAATGCATGATATGGTATGTATAGACTTAATATTTAAATATGTGCATGATTTAACATCCATGTGGACTATTGTTCGATAACAATCTTTCATTTACTTTGTATACTATGTTTTAATAGATTCTATTTACCATGTTGACATGACTATATAGTGTTATCATGTAGTATGATTATTCTATTCCTTAATATGCATATTATTGATATTTTAGAATTAATATATGGTTCACACGAACTCCTTTTCATTAAGGAATTTAGTCTGCATGGATCTATGTTTTGAAGAATATGCATTTCAATTATGGTATGCATGGACTCCCTTTTCATAAGGAATATAGTCTATGAGGATATGTATTTTATGCATGTGTATGCTACCTTGTAGTCCGTGCAAACCCCATTTCATGAGGAATATAGTCCACACAGATATGTATTATATATGCATGTGTGTTCCATCTTTAAGTTTGCATGGACTCCTTTTTATAAGGAGTGTAGTATGCACGAACACATGTTATGAAATCCAGTTCTTATTAATATTGTTGTAATGAATTTTTGTTCTCCTTTACATGATTAATTTGACATTCTCGTAGTTGTAATCATTATTCAAGCATGTACCATGATCATTCATATTTGCATTACATACGTCGCTATTATTCGATTTGGTACTATTATTAGGTCTTTACAGTCCTCTCCTTGTGTTATTAACCTTTTTACCTTGAGTTGTGTAAGATTGAATATTCTCACTGGATATGTGGTCCAGATGGATATAACTATTATGACATATGTAGTCTGCACGAATGTAGACTGGAGGCCATGTTAAGTCCACATGGACTTATTGATGTAGAGACAGGACCAATAGCTTATTCTTTATTTGTTTATTTGGTTTTGTACCTTCTATTTCTTTTGTTTGTTTTGGTTTGTAATAGTTAGATTAATAACTCATTTTACATGCCAAAAGCCTAACCTCACATAAATGAGTTTTCTACATAATTAATTAGTGTTTTCTTAATAAAATAGTTTTAAGTTTTCCTTAATAAAAGTCACAAAAAAATGTATTTTAACAAAGGCCAATCTCCTAGAGATGGGAGTTAGGCAATTACCACCAATTCTTATAGAATTATGGGTAACTATCAGTCAAACAACAACTAATCAATAACTCGATTTGTGGATGTCAATATCTAGTCATGCTTGCTGTATATTTTGATTATTTCAATTTAATTCTCTCTAAGAGAAAATGTGACATAAATGCTTTAATTAAAATGCTTTTCACATGATAAGGGATTGATAAACATTCAAATATAAATGAAAGTATATTATTAAAGCATAAGTAAGATCTAATTTTGAACCCTTTCTAGGCAAAAGATCAGTGGTCCTGGTGTGGGGCCAAGTGGCGATTCCAAACACTAACCTTTTTATCCTTGATAAAATATTCATAGACCTACAATGATCTACATGCATAATGACATTAATTTTGACCATAAGGAATACACACACATTATCACTTTGATCAGCATACATACATTATAAGATAAGCAAAATTTTGGCATTAATAATAATTCATAGCATTTATTTACATAATCATAAATGCACATAACCATACTTTCATATACACACACTCTTACTTAAGGCATGTATAATTAAAGCATTTTATATCAATTACACTTGCAATCTGAGTCAAAACATACATATGAGATGTAATGCTTGTAAGCCTAAGTTCTATGAACAATACCTCCACGGCCCGATTGGTGTTCCCTGTAGGTCAAGGCACCTTCAAAAGGCTAAAAAGGGTTATATTGGTCATAAAAATTTGATGGGCTTGAAAATGGGTAAAATGAATGAATTTAAAAATTTAGCAGAACCAATAAATCATTTTAGGTTAAGAATTAGTGAATAAAGAGATAAAATGAGGTTGTGCCAGGATAGCCCTAGGATGTGTCTGGACGGACTCGAAAATACCACCTTAAAAATTCTAATTAAAATGATGGAGAAGGAATTTTAATTTTCTAAGGTCGTTTTGTATTTATTTGAATATTTTATTCTAGCATGTGAATAGTATCAAAAAGTCAATAGTGGAATTTTGACTTGAAATTTTACGTGCGCCTTAGTGACACTAATCGAGGATTTTAAAAATTGAAATGAGTATTTTTAGAGGTCCAAAGAAATTTCTATGAATTTCTAAATTTTAAAAAGAAATCGAGAGAAAACGGACTGTTGGATCACCACGTGTCGTGATTTGAGCCTTCCACCCACCCATATAAAAGGGCCCACACATGTGAGAGGGCCACATATATGGAACCAACCCTTTCTTCCCCTAAAACTCTCCTTGGCTGATGCCATTTTCAAGCTTTCCTCCTTCCATTTTTGCTTTCTCTCTCCTCTTATAGACTCTTAAAAATCACAAAATAAAATATGGATTAAACCCTACATAACCTCTAGAGTCTAATCCAAGTGAGAAAAGTGAGAAATTTTGCTTATAGAGGAAGAAATTCAATCTTATTGAATAGTGTCATTTTTTAGTGTAAGTGATTTTAGTTCAATTATTATTTTTATTTTAAGTAGTTTAAGGTATTATAAGAAGAACCATGGTTTTAGATTTTCATTTGGAGTTATGTAGCATTTTTGAGAATTTTTCTAAGCTCAATTTATGTATGTTTAGGGCCAAAGGAAGCCATTGAAGGAGAAAATCAAGTTAGGCCTCTAAGTGGTGGAGAAAAGGGTGTTTTCACACCCTAGGTATGTGGAATAGAGTCAATTTATCTATGTCACATGGGTTTGCATTAAAATGCATGTTTATGTGTATAGAATTGCTAGATTTTAATGTTAGACATGGTTTTGACGTAAACTAATGATATGGCTATGTTAATGGGGTTAAAATAACATGATATGCATGACATTTGGGGAAAGAAATTAAGTGTATTTGTATGTACATGTTGTGGCCGAATGATATGTTTAGGATGGCATGGTATGTATAGTTATGCATATGGCATGTTAGGTATGATAATGGCATGTAAATGGAGTGTATAAACCATACTTGAAAGTAAATAATGGTACTAAGATATATGGCATGTAAACTTTATAAATAATGGCCTAATTGAACATGTAATGTGTATATAAATGACGACTAGCAAAGTGATGTTGATATGTGTGCCATTTGGTGACATAAGTATGAGGAATCATTGATGAAAGATTATGGGATGAATTGATGTAAAAATGATAGATTTTGGATTGGCATACTTAGTACTATGAAAGGCACTAGTTTGGAAAATTGACCAAATGAATAGTAACATACCCGTAAAATGACCAAATGAATAGTGATTTTGCAATGATAAGCTAAAAAGGTTCATTTGTGTGAAATGTTGTGTGCTAAGTAATTAAATGGCATAATTGACATGTATAATATTAAAAATGATTGTAGGTGACATAATTAAGCCATGAATAGTGATTTAGCCTATCAGTTAGACACCCATTAGATAGGTTGATCGGTCAACTAGGGAATTAGTAGCTGTTAGGCAATTTGGTCCTCCAGGAACCACTATTGTCTGTTAGATTGGTGGCTGTAGCCACTAAGATTTTGAGATAAACCCTACAAACTCGGGTATTAGGAGGTCTATTTGGGCTAATCCTACCTACCTATTGCCTGTCTGTGGATATTGGGAGGTCTCATAAGGCTGATCCCCATTATCCACCTATGATGCTTTAGAGATGTGACTCGAGGTATTAGGAGGTCCCACAGGGCTAATCCCTACTATCCCACTTGCAAATATTGAAAGGTCTATGGACTAATCCTTGCTATTTGCTAGTCTGATATTAGGAGGTTTATCGACTGATCCCTACTATCGGGCGAGGTAGGTGTAGCTACTAAGGTCTAAAATGTGTGCCACTGCAAAGGATAGATCCTATTATTCGGTGTCTTAAAGTGTCGTCTGTCTATTATAGGCTTAAACTATATTGAACTTAATCATGAACTTAATATATTGAATTTGACTTGATAACAAAACTAGAATTAATTGAATAGGGTAAATGGCATCTAATCTGATATCTTGCATGACCTTATCGAAGAGTATATCTATGCATGTGTAAACTTGATTCATATATGTGTTGCATGTGTGACTTACTTTATTGTATCTATTCCACCACTGAGTTTATACTTAGTGTGTCGGTGTTCTGATGAGCAGGTCATAGACGGGATAGCTGACCAACTTTAGTAGGAACTAATGTAGCTGACCCAGAGTCTTTTAGGGTATTCTTTTGTTACTCTTTTGGTTTTATAGACAATCACTCATGTATAATAGGTATAAAGTTAGTAGTACATATAAAGCATAAAATTGAGATAGTAATATTAGATGCCTATAGAAACCTATTATTAATGGATATGTATATGTCCTTGTTTGTTTGACTATGGGTTTGAGACCCTGTACATATATGTGTGTTAACTGTTGATGATGTTTGGGGGACCAGAAGGATCTAAGAGTTGAGTTTTGGATGGAAATTGTTTTAGAAGTACTTTTCTTGTAGGAAAAATTTTTAGTTTTTGACCCGAGTAGCCGTTATGTTACTTAGTTTTCTATAAGTGGATAACAAATGTAACCTGGTATCTTAATAGACTAAAATAGGCAGTAATGAAAGGATATACAAAAATGAACACTGAAGGGTCAAGTTAAGTCAAAGTTGATCAAAACCTTATAAGTGTTAAACAAATAAGTCTCGAGGAAATCCAAGGATGGGTGACTTACGAGAAGTAGTGCTCTTTGTCTGTTTCCTTTAAGAATGGTGTTTTATTTAGTGGTATCAGAGCCTGACCCTCTATAATATGAGTATGATAGCGAGGACACTATGTTCTAAGGTAGGGAGGACCACGCTTAGGGCAGATAGGTAACCTATCCCATATAATGTGGTAGCGAGAACGTTGTGTCCTAAGGTGGGGTAACCACACTTAGGATGGATAGGCAACCTATCCCACATCAAAATAGAGGAAAGATGGTGAAGGCCTTATAAGTAAAGCCTTGGTACCCCTGGTTAGCACGCTTTTAGTTGTTAAGGGATCGGATTCCATTAGAACTCTAAAGTTAAATGTGTTTATATAGGAATAGTATTAAGATGGGTGACCTTATGGGAAGTCCTCGTGTTGAAACCCTTTGCCCAAAGGACAAAACCGTGAGCCTGGTAGGCCAAAGCAGATAATACTAACTAGGTAGGCTAGGCTGTTACATGAAACTTGACTATACCTTCTCTTTCCCTTTGTCAGTCGGTTTGTTGCCTTGCTTAACTGCGAAATATAGATTCATTTCATAAAAATACATAAAAAATCATATGAATGCTAAAAATGGAAACCAACTATATAAAAAATCTCTTAGGCACCTAAGGAATATGAGAAAATATTAGAGTTTGAAAATACTTACCCGAACAAAAATTGGTCACTATTTATTAGGGTATAAAATTGAGTAATTCGTCTGATCTTTATGTGATTTCTTGCTTAATTTGAGGTCTAGAGGCTATAGAGGTGTGTTTATTGTGATTTGGTAGCTTAATATGTGCTAAAATTGAGAAAAAAAAGTAGGGATAGAGAATTTCTCCATGGAAGTCATCGGGCAAGCTAGATGAAGAAGAAAGGAGGTGTTTTTCTATTATTCAAATGTTAACTGAAAAATGACCATTTAACTATGTGTGTGTGCATGTGTGTGTGTATGTGGTTTTTAAGAAAAACAATATTTTCTTTTCCTCTTCCATTTTTTTAAAATTGAGGCTCACATTCTTTCCTTCAATTTAACTCCCAAAAATTATATTAATTCATGTTCCACAAGCCTCTAAAAATTGGAGCTCAAAAATTGCGAAAAACTGAATAAAATGCTATTACTTTACATAACCTAATTTTAGTAAAAATACTTTTTAGTATCTAAAAATTCTAATTCTAGTTCCATTAGGCTATTTAGAAATTTTAAATATTAAGTTGTATCAATTCCAAAATTTTTTGAGGAACTTTTGAATATTTTATAGTTCCGCTAAAACTCAGTCACTATTTATATGACATGCCATAAAACTTAATTGTTATTTTTAACCATTTAAAATGACTTCATTTTAACTATAAATTTTACCCAAAACTATATTATAATTAGTGCTTTCATTCAATAAAATTAGTGCCCTGGCCTTAAGAAAACATTATTCAAATCCCGTGAAGTATTATTCATAACATTGAGATTTTTTGGCCATTACATTTCTTTCCATCTTAAAACAAAATTTGTCTGTGAAATTACCTAGTTCAAACAAATGAGGGTACTACTTCATCATCTAAGGCTCTATCTCGTAATTAGCTTCTTTTATGCTATGGTGTCTCCAGAGTATTTTCTTTAGAAGCGCTGTCTTACTTCGTAATTCCTTTATCTCTAGTGCCAAGATCTTCATAGGTTCCTTTTCATACATTAGATCTAGTCTAACCTCAACTTCTTTAGCTAATATAACATGCGAAGGATCTAATATGTACCTCCATAGTATAGACACATGAAAGACATTGTGTATCTATTGAAGTTCAAGAGGTAAAGCTAGCCTATAGGCTACTAACCCCATGCGTTTTGTCACTTCGTATGGACCAATAAACCTTAGACTTAACTTACCCTTCTTTTTAAATTATAGAACCTTTTTCCAAGGCTAAACCTTAAAAAACACTTTATCTTCCACTTCATATTATACATCTCTCCTCTTTAAGTCAATATATGACTTCTATATATTTGAAGCTACCTTTAACCTATCCTTAATGATCTTGACTTTCTTTTTAGCATCTTTGATCAAGTCTAGTCCCATAAGCTTTGTCTCACTCAACTCATCCATCATAAAAAGAGTTTTACACTTCCTTTTATACAATGCCTCATAAGGAGCCATTCCTAAGCTTGCTTAATGGCTATTGTTATTGGTAAACTCAGCTAAGGAAAGATAACAATCCCAGCTTCCCTTGAACTCAATAGCATAGCTCCTTAACATATCCTTAAGTACTTGAATAACTCTTTCTGACTGTCCATTTGTTTGAGGATGAAATGTTATACTAAAACTCAGTCGAGTACCTATGGCATTATGAAGCTTCTTCTAAAACATTGATGTAAACCATGGGTTTCGATCATATATAATAGAAGATGTTACTCTATGTAATCTGACTATCTCATTAATGTACAAGTTAACCAACTTCTCTAGAGAGTAATCCATTTGAACTGGTATGAAATAAGTAATCTTGGTTAAATAATCTACCCTAACTAAAATTAAGTCACATCTGCTCCTTGTCATCGATAAACTAACCATAAAATCCATAGTGACTTTATCCTATTTCCATTCTAGAATTGCTATAGGATAAAGCAATCTAGATGGAACTTAATACTCTACCTTCACTTGCTGATAAGTAAAGCACTTGGTTATGAACTTAGATACATCTTTCTTTATGTTTGGCTACCAATAAAAAGTCTTCAAATCTTAATACATCTTCATCATACTAAGATGCATAAGGAGTATTGTGAGCCTCTTAAAGAATATGTTTATTTAGGTCTTCTACATCTAGTACATAGATCCTATGTGGTAGTATAAATAACCATCACTCTTAACCTCATACTTTGTAGGATTCCCCTCTTGGATAGCACTCATCACACTCATTAGCTTATGATCATCTTTTTGAGAATCCTTGACTTGTTGTAGCAAACTAGGCTTCACTTGCATCTCTTTTAACAAGGCATCATCACTTATAAGCTATAATCTAACATTCATAACCTTCATAGCTGATATGAACTTCCAATTAAGAGCATCTGTCACTATATTGGGCTTACCTGATTGGTAATCAATTAGGCAATCATAATCCTTAATCAATTCCATCTAATGTCTTTATCTTAAATTTAGCTCCTTTTGGGTAGGAAAATACTTCAAACTCTTTTATTCGTGTACACATAACACCTTTCTCCATAGAGATAATGTCTCCAAATCTTTGTAATCATTGTTAACTCTAAATCATGAGTAGGATAGTTCTTTTCATATAGCTTTAACTATTTTAAAGCATAAGCCACAATTTTACCCTCTTGTATTAGATTACATCCCAACCCATTATGAGATGGATCATTATAGATGGTAAAATCTTTCCCTATCACTAGTTGTACAAGAATAGAAGCTCTTCTCAATATGGCTTTTGACTTGTCAAAGCTATCTTGACATCTGTCATCCCATACAAACTTCACATCCTTTCCCAATAAATGAGTCATAGGTGTTGCAATAAAAAAGAAACCCTTGTTAAACCATCTGTAGTACCTAGCCAAATCAAGAGAACTTTTGATCTTTATGGTGTTCCTGGGTGGTTTCCACTTTGTAATAACCTTAATCTTACTTGGATCAATCCGAATACCATCTGTTAAAGCTATATTTCCTAAGAAAGACACCTCACTTAGCCAAAACTTGCACTTGCTGAGCTTGGCATAAAACTTCTCCTTTCTCAAAATCTGAAGAACTATTCTCAAATGCTATTTATGCTTTTTTCTACTCTTAGAATAAATGAAAATATCATCGATAAAAACCACTACAAACTGATCAAAATACTATTTGAATGTATAGTTCATCATATCTATAAAAGCTACTAGAGTATTAGTAAGCCTAAATGGCATTACTAAAAACTCATAGTGGCTATACTATGTTCTAAAGGTAGTCTTTGTCACGTTTGACTCTTTAACTCTCAATTGGTAATATTTGGATCTCATATCAACCTTAGAAAACACCCCACTCCTTTAAGCTAATCAAATAAATCATCAATCTATGGTAAAGTATACTTGTTCTTAATTATCAATTTATTTAACTATTGGTAATCCACACACAACCAAAGAGAACCATCTTTCTTCTTCACAAACAAAATTAGTGCTCTTATAGCGATACACTTGGTCTTGTGAAACCTTTATCAAGCAATTCTTACAACTAAATCTTCAACTCTTTTAACTCTACTAGAGCCATCTAATATAGAGCTATTGATACTAGAGCAGTGCCATGTAAAAATATCAGTATTGAACCCGAGTTCCTATTTAGGTGGCAAATCGGGTAACTCTTTAGGAAAAACATCCATATACTCTGACACTACAGGTATTGAATTAGTATCTAACTCTCCACTACATGTATTATACACATGAGCTAAGAAAGTTTGACAACTCTTCCTTATCAACCTTCTTGTTGTAACAGATGAGGTAACATTAGTGAGAAAGTCTATCCTTTCCCCTACAATCGTAATCTTTACCCTATCATCAGTTTTAAGAAACAACCTTTTATGCTTGAAGTCCATAATCACTTGATACTTAGATAGCCAATCCATACCTAAGATCAAGTTAAATTCATCAAAAGGTAACTCTATAAGGTTAGTTAAAAACTCATGCCCTTTTACCATCAGAGGACACTCTTTGTAAACCATGTTCACTGCCACATGTTAGCCTTTAAGGTTGTTAAACAAAATTTCTAGATGAAGAAGCTTTGAAACTAAACCTCAGTCTTATGCCTATATAGTGCATATATATAAGTGTGTAGACCTCAAATCTATGAAAGCCAAAGTAAGAGAAATAAAGAGAAGGAAGGTACCAACAATGACATCTGGAGAATCTACCTCCACCCTAGCTCGTATAACATACTATATGGCTAGTGCTCTAGGCTCTACTCTAGACTCAAATATGGCCCTCTAAGCTTTCTTTGTCCAATATCTGCTATCACTTTGATCTTCTCTCTAACCTCAGGCAGAAGTAGGTGTAGATCCCTGTCCATCATTAGATCTCTTCAGACAGTCTTTGAGAAAGTGATCTGGTGAATTACACCCAAAGCATACTTCTAGCACTTTCACTTATATCTCTTATGGCATGTCAGACACTAAGGTATAGCTTAGTACACTAGCAACTTGTGACTACTGATTCCTTTTACTTTGGGCTTCTTGTCCCTACTTATGAGACTGACCCTGTCTCTAGAACTATTGTGGTTATTCTCCAATCTGACCTCCCTTGAACTTTTTATTAGTGTTATGAGCCCTACTAGCTACTCTCTAGCCATAGGACCTCTTCTTCTGATATAACTCTATTCTCTCTTCTTAACATTCTTTAGTTGTGTAAAATGCATCTATAAGAGCTGTGAAGTCTCTAATCTTTATGGGAGTAATTTGGGTCTTAATCTTAATACTATACCTATCTCAAACCTCGTACATCTATTAGCTTTAGTCTGTACCACCTCCTTGGCATATCTACTTAGTATGGTGAAGTCCTTCTCATACTATTGCTATAGTTTTCTAGCATTGCTTAAGATCTATAAACTCTTGCACTCTATTTTCTAGATACCTCTCTATATTATACTTCTTGTATAACTTTGCTAAAAAGAAATCCTAGATTAAATCCTCTTCAACTTTGTGCTCTATCAATATAACACACCACTGGTAGGCCTCTTCTTGTAGGAGAGAGGTTGCACAAATAAACTTCTTCTTAGGGGAACATTTTAGCTGCTTCATAATCCACTTTATCCTATCTAACTAGTGCTTCGATCTACCATAATTTATAGCTCTCTCACCTTTGAAGTCCTCATCTCTTATCTTCTTAATCTTCTTAAGATATGTCTTTTGGAGAGCTTGAGATGTTAACTGTAATGGCTATGGTATTGGTGCAGATGGAGTAGGTGCAACAACAGTAGCTTGCCTCAATAAATTTTGCATCTCTTAAAGGAAAATAGGCAGTACTTGTGCTATTGATAATGCTTATCCAGCATCACTTCAGGAAAATGATCATCCTCTTACAACCTCTTTCCCAACCATCATTAAAGAATGGCTCTCAACTTCCTCATCACCTGCAGTGTATAACTCATCTTAATTATAGGTTAAAGAATAATGCATAAGCCTTAATACTATAAATCATGTGATCTATATACTTAATCTTAAATTACTCATATGTTACTAGGGAATGCCTAAACCAGAGCTTTGATACCACTAAATGTGAGACCCTATACCCAATCTAGTCAATGAACCCAAATAGAGAGCATATACATAAGCATGCTATCTGAAATACCATACTTTAACTTATTAAAGCATATGTAAAACTACTCTTGATAAAATGCTTTATTCATGAAAATGCAGGTTAACAAAAACTTTATTTGAAAACAAATTTGGGAATCCTCGTGTCAAAAATTTGGCAGCATAACAGTTGTATCGAGCACTATCCTAAATATGAATAGTAACCTGCATTAAAAATGAACACTGTTATATCATTTCAAACTTAATTCACAACCTCCATGATCCTCTGATCACTAAATCAGTCAATAACACAAAACTCAATCTCAACCTTAAGAAGAGATATCATACAAGTAAAACATTTTAAAACAGCTTTTAATAAGGTCATAAAAACATTCACAACTTTAAAACACATAATTATACAATTTAGACCTATATTCCTTAATATATATCATATGAGTGTTTTTACATCTACACCACATAACTTATATACAACAAAATATATATACTAAAAGAAAAAGCATTCTCTTGAAAATCTTGTCATACTAAGGCTTTAGCTTAGACTATTCTCCTTAAACCTATGCATTACAAAGAAAGACATGATACACTAAGCAATAGCTTAGTGGTGTAATTGATATAACATGCTATTCCATACTCATACATGTATGCATAAATATGTTATCTCATAGGCATAACAACATACCAAAAATCACATAGGCATCATAATGTGTGTGTTAGTATGTAATAAGTGTGTTATACCATCAAAACATATCATTATTTGCAACATGTCATAATATGATACATAAAGTAAATGATATACAAATTATGCAATTTCTTTTTAAAATTTTATTATTATCTTAGTATAACTACCCATATAGAAGAAAATAATAATCTCGTGGATAATGGGGGTGGATAGCTAGTATGACCTATAAATGACTCGAAGGCCATCTACTAATGTAAGCTTGAAGACCAAGCATAACATAGTCCCATTGGCCAAATATTACATAGGTATGTAGACCGAGGATAACGTAAGTTCAAAGACTAAACATAGTATGCATAAATCCATTATGACTAATTATGAACCCAAAGGTTAATCTACCAATGTAGGCCTGAAGATTGATATAATATAGACCTGAAGGTTAACAAATAGCATAAGCCTATTAGCCAACATAAAAAGGCATATATATACGTTAGTAGCTGCTAATAACCCTATTTGACTAGTCAACCTATCCGATTAGGTTCTTTTACTCGAATGGGCTGTTAATTAGTGTCATTTTATTGCACCATCTTACTTTAGCTTAATTGGCTTATAAATCCATATTTTACATATTAATGTGATTATTGCTCTTAAATTCATTTTACTAGCATGAAAAATGACATTGGCATCATAATCCAAGAATAATGCACATATATATGTCATTTAGCATCCATACACATAATATGTCCATATTACTACTTATGCACACATAGTGCCTCAATTTCTCATAACATAGTCATTAATATATCCATAAGTCATTTTGTCATAACTAAAAATATAACTTATAACCACCATATATTTTAGCCAACATAGCTCTTTAAGGAGCACTTATATATCTCATATGACATATGGCAATTTAATAAGCAATACCAAAACATAAGTTAATCATACTATAACATGTTAAATTTAGGCCCAAAATAATCTTTAACATAACATATATCTCTTTTCACATATATATGTTCACATACCAACCATAATTAA
>CANXYI010102430.1:0-10124 GCA_948208565.1 Hura crepitans
CATGTCACTTCCTCATTACTTTCATATGTCTCTCTCCTCTTTTTAACAATGAATAGTGAATTTTCCATTTTTCCTATAAATTTTCCACGAAATTACCATTTTGCCCTTCAGTCATTTTTTGCTCCATAGTTCATGCCAACTGACTCTACACGATCTGTACATCCATTTTATTCCGTACCATTTCTTCTAATTCCATTCCTAACCTCATGGAAAATTTAACTAAAAGTCAGGGTGTGACAAGTCCTATTTGACCTCCCAACAAGTGGGGTAGTAGGGATCAACCTCAAAAGACCTCCTAAATCCAATACAATACAAGTAAGTAGGGATTAGCCTATATAAACCTCCCAATACCTAGGTTTGCAAGGCTGACTAGTAGAACCTCGATGGTTGCACTTGCTATATGATACAAGTAGGTAATGGCCATTATGGACTAAAGCCTCTAATAAGTACTAACTTCCTAGTTAATCGGTCAACCTATCTAGTAAGTTGTCCAACTCATATGGTCTATTCTTGATTCACATTGCATTTCACTTTTCATTCATTTCCATGCCATTTCAAAGTCATAAGAAATTAAGTTATGTTCATATTAAACATCGACATCATATTTCATTCGCATGAGTATACAAATATGACTATTATAAATTATGATTGAAGCATACTTTTTCTCTCAATCCTTTTTAAACATATTGATGCTCTAGTTACACTCGTAGCCATTTTATTCACCACTTACACCATTATTATATCGTGTTACTTAAATTTCATGCATGTGAGTTTCTTTGTTCGCTTAATTACCCATAAGTCTTTTAAATTACTTTGCCTAAATTACCTTTTTGTAGTGTATCATTCCTATTATCTTAAGTATAGATTATCAGCTTACTTTTATTCAATTCATATATGTAAGACCCCTACCTAAAATCCGAAGAAATCTAAGAAGAGGTGCAACTTCCCACTAGGTTACCCATCCTAAAATTTCTTTAGCCCATATTCCTTAACACTTATATACTTATTTATTTAATGGATAAATATTGCCAAAATATTTAGTCTAACTTTTAATCATTATTATTTATGTTATATCAGATATAAAAATCAATTTTACAAGTAGTAATAAATTCTCCAAAAATTTAGGCAACACAATGGCTACCTGAGTGACATGTCCAAAATTTAAAACTATGAAAACACACTTCTAATAACAATACATTGCACCTGTAATCCTCTAAACCCTTCTAGTTGTCTAATATAATCATCATAACTATCAAAATCATCACACAAGGCCTTAGGCCCATAATAATCAAAACTCAAAACATAAACCATTTAGATTAAAGGCCTTTATACAATCCATAGTTTTAAGTTTAAAATTTATAGACACTAGTAGCATCTAAGCTAGCTAAACCTAAAACCATATTACATCAGTACATCTAATTAACCTTAAAAACACCAAAAATATACCTTTCACTGTTGTCATCACTACACTAAAAAATCTATGAAGGTTGGATAACTATCTTCTGTTACCTACGCATCGGAACACCGATACGCTGAGTATAAAACTCAATGGTGAACTTGATATAATAAAAACATGTCAATGCAAGCATACATACATATCACACATACCATGAGTGCACAAAGCCTGATATAACATCCATGTTATAAAAGTAATATTATTTTATTTATGCAATTATTTAATTATGTATAATTCTTATTATTACTGTCTGTCATTATTCATTGTTTAACTTATTACATAGGCCCAACTAGTTAGACTACACTTATAGACATTGGATAAAAAGGGAAATCAATACTATGTAGTGGCCTACATTATGGACATCAGTCTCTACATCGATTAAATATAGTGGCTCAACTACTGAACCTCAGTTGCTACCCCAACCTAGTCTAATAGTGGGGGCTTAGATCTCCCCAGTACTAGACAAACAAGAAAACACCATCATAGCATTATATCATTAATCCATCATAGTGCTATGGCCCAAATTATGGACCTCAATGGCTGTACCCACCTAGTCTGATAATAAGGATCTACCTGTACTAGATAGAAATATCAATATCTTACTAGGCAGTGGCTTAGCTAGTGAACCTCAGTCGTTACACCAACCTAGTGCAATGGCCTAATTATTAAGACCTTAGTAGCTGCACCTACCTATATCATCACATTAGTAAGGGCCTAGAAGGCTAGAACCTTTAGCAGCTACAAACCCCTAGTTGACTAGTCAATCTATCCAATAGGTGTTTAACTAATGGGCTAACTATCTTTTAATTATGTTTATTCTTTTACTGATCATCCATTTAAATTATTTTCAAGTGACTAACACATAGTAATGTTTTATTTTTTACAATTCAATTTTAGCTGGACTATTATGGGTCGATTTTAGCATACCAGATAGTTATAGGTCCATTTTTAACAAGGCAATTTTAGGTTATTCTCTTAGGCCATCATAAGTTCTTTTCATGTCATGTCATGGCATTAATTTATGTCCATTTATGTGTCCAGTTATGTCTCTATTATAGGCAAAATCCAAATGTCCATTTATGTTAAGATAGTTATGGGTCCATTCCCATTTTTCAGTACACAGTTATGGGCTAATTGACATTATCATTAGGCAATTTTTAATGCCATTCTAAGCCAATTCAACGTGCCATACTAGGCCTCATAGAATCTCATGTCATGCAACTCAATAAGTCACTAACACTAACCTCACATTTTCATTAAAACCAAGTACATTACATGTCCAATTTTCCTACCAATATTAGGCCATTTTAGATTACATTATATGTAACTTTTTGCCAATTCTTGCAAGCTATTTTTTTGCTAATTCTTACACTAAGTTGTTATCCCATTTACACCACTTCCACTTATCATTTATTATACATTACTCATTCTTATATTCATGCACCTTCCATGCCATATGCATGCCATACATCTTATGCTCGACATGATACAACATACTCACACATCATATACCATGTCACATATATGTACCATACATGCCAACTATAGCACACCACTTAATCATCACTTGCCCATGATCACACACATGCACATTTACATATTTCATCAAACATACACAACATATATCATAATTCTACCACACACAACTGCCAAATTACACATACAAAAACCATAATGCCATGCCATACCTCTTAGCCTACTTGAGATCATACACATACATGCATTTTTCCATCATAAAACACATATATATCCTTCATCTTCATGCCACACATGTCATTTTCCATCACTTACACCATAGTTACATGACATACCATGTCCTCATATGCCATGACACCTCTTGGCCATTTTGAGTTCATGAACTTACACACATTTTTATCCCTAATTCCACACATATAGCATCTTTTTTACATATAACTAACATCATAACATGATTAAATTTGCATTTTCTATAAAATCATGGTAAAATTATGAGTTTTATAAATAATATCATGCTAATTCACATTTATAAACATCAAGACATGCCTTTAGTATATCAAATTCGCATACCTAGATAGATTTAAAATCTTTTCCCATACTTTTTAGACTTTAAGTTCCTTTCTCCCTTTGATTATTCCTTACCCCTACATAATACAAGCTGCGCTTAGAAAATTCACTAACAATACTACAAGGTTCAATTTGGAAATCTAAAAATATGTTATTTCTTAGAATTATATAGGCTACCTATGACTAAAATAAAAAGCCATAAATGATCACATACACTTTAATTGAATTTCAGCCCACCATTTATATGTTACTTAAACTTAAGTGAAATTTTTACACTTCTATGGATATCTATGGAGTCTACAAGTTTGATGGACACCTTTTTACATATTTTTCATGATTTATGGTGGTGGTTTGGTTAGGAAATATGGGGGAAATGTGTGAAAATGGTAGTTGGAAGAGAGGGAGGGAATCGACAACTCAAGGAAGAAGAAAGGGAGGAGAAGGAAGGTGGAGGGTAATTTAGCAACTAATGGAATGTCTAAGTGGCAATTGGGTTTATATATGCATGATTAGATGCCTCAGGTGGTGACATGTGGCATCCAAACACCACGAACATTCTTAGTTTTTAGTTACAACTTTAGGCAATTCTAAGAATTCATTGGGACCTCTAAAAATCATTGCATCTATTTCAAAAATCCTTGATTGGGGCTATGAAATTTCACATCAAAATTCCATTGGCAAGTCAGTTCAGTAATTCTTTGAAAAATTGAGAAATTCTAAAAAATTAGTGAACAACCTTAGAAAATTAAAATTCCTTCACCAATGAACTCAGTGGAATTTTTAACCTTTAGGATATAGTATTTTTAGGTTTGTCTAGGCATATCTCAAGTTATTCCCATCCCAAGTCCATATAAGGTTATGATCTACTAGCTTTAAGGCCTAAAATGAATTATAAGTTTTCTTAAAATTTTAAATTCATTTATTTTACCCCTTTTCTTACTTGTCAAAGTTTCATCACCAATACACCTCTTCTCAAGCAATATGAAGGTCTCCTAGCTCCCTAGGAACACTATTTGAGTCCTGGAGGTATTGTTTACGAAGCCTCGATTTATAGGCATTATAATTCTTCCCCTCTTACATAATTTTGTCCTCAAAATTACCTAATGAAAATAAGTATGGGTACTGAGCCTTCATCTACTCCTTGCTTTCCCATGAAGCTTCTTCTGAATTGTGATACTTCCATAACACTTTGACTAGTTGTTTGGTTTTATTCCACAACCACTTCACTTCTCAAGCTAGAACCTATACTAGTTCTTCCTCATAAGTCAAATCTACTATACTTGAATTTCTTCTGTAGGTATTACATGTGATGAATCATATCTATATCATCTAAGCATCACTACATGGAACACATCATGGATCTATTACAACTCAAATGGTAAGGCTAGCCTGTATACCATTGGCCCCACACGTTCTATAATCTCATAGGGACTAATGAATATAGGACTAAGCTTTCCTTTCTCACCAAACCTAAGTACCTTTTTCCACAGTGATACTCTCAGGAAAACTTTCTCACCCATATCATACTCTATATCTTTTCTTTTCAAATTAGCATAGGATTTTTGTCACTCCATGGCAACTTTCAATCTCTCTCTTATAATCTTGACTTTATCCTCTGCATCCTTGATCAAGTCAATTCCCATAACCTTTCTCTCACCCACTTCACTCTAACAAAGAGGAGTTCTACACCTTCTGCCATATAATGCCTCATTGGGTGCCATTCCCAAAATAGCTTGATGACTGTTATTATATGCAAATTTAACTAAGGGTAATTATTGATCCCAATGTCTTTTAAACTCTATCACACAACTATGTAGCATTTCCTCTAATACTTGTATTACCCATTCTGACTAGCCATCTATTTGAGGATGGCAGGCTATACTGTATGTCAATAGAGTGCCAAGTGCTTCATGTAACTTTTTCTAAAACCTAAAACTAAATTAAGGATCTCTATGTGAAATAATGGCTATTGGCACACTATGAAGTCCCACAATTTAATCAATGTACAGTTGTGCTAGCTTCTTTAAGGAATAGTCTATCCTTAAAAGGATAAAATATGTTATCTTGTTTAGTCTATCTACAATAACCCACACAGCATCACACTTGTTCCTAGTTAGTAGCAATCTTATCACAAAAATCCATGGTAACCTTCCCCCAATTCCATTCTAGTATTGCTATTGGATGTAACAATCATGAAGCATCTTAACGCTCAGCCTTTACTTGTTGACATCTTAAACATTTGGCTACATATTCAGCTACATCATGTTTCATTCCTAACCACCAGTAATGTGGTTTCAAATTTAGGTACATCTTCATACTTCTTGGATATATGGAATAAGAAGCTTCACATGCCTCCTTCAAAACCTGAGCCCTTAGGTCATTTGTACTAGGTATACATAACTTACCATGGTAATATATACATCCATCTTCTCCTAGTTCAAAAATAGTGGTCTTCCCCTCTTTGACTTTATTGCTAATCTATGTTAGCTCTCTATTTCATCTCTATGCCTATTTTATCTGCTACTCAAAGTTAGGCTTGATCGGTAATTTAGCTAAGATGGCATCTTCCCATGTATAATCCATTCAGCCACTGTCCTCCTACCATGTTTCAAATCTAAAAATTCTTGCCTCCTCTTATCCTTAAAGGACTCAAGTATATATCTCTTTCTAAATTATGTCAGGAAAAATTCCTATGTCAGCTCTATCACTGACTTCCTCCTTCTAATAGTATCTCACCAATGGTATGCCTCTTCCTATAGGAAGGAAGTTGTACATTTTAGACTATCTTCTTCTAAGCATTCTAGCTAATCCAAAATCTTGAAAGTCCGCTCCAACCAGTACTCTGCTTGTGCTGTATCCTCCTCTTTTATGCCTAAAAAATCCATAGATTCCATTTTCTTAATTCACTCCAATGGTGTGTTTTTTGTAGGAGCTGGGGTGGTAGAGGTATTAGAGCTAGTGGAGGAGGTGGAGGTGGAGTAGCAAGTGCAGAGGAGTGTCTCAACAGATTTACTATTTACTATAATAAAGCTAAAGATGCTTCTACTAGTGGCTATGCCTAAGGTTATGGCCTATGTGTAGCATCACTATGCTTAAGAGTAGCTCCATTATCTACTCCGTATATTGTATTCAGAGCATAGCTAGCCACTTCCTCTGCTCTTTCCCTTGATGGTCTATCAACCATCCTGACAAAACTTTTCAACCTTCATGCAGTGTAGCATATCACAAAACAAACCCTAGACATAATGCAACATAGGTTATGCCATTATACACACAAGTGCTAAAGGCCATTCCTAATTTTCATGCCAACTTACCTTGCAAAGCTATTAACCACAAATCTCAAATTGCCTTATACATGCCATTTCTAACATCAAGCATATTTATAAACACTTAGACATCACATAAGCATGCCTATACACACATAAAGCCTTTACCATGCAAACTAGGCCAACCTATACTATAAACAAGCCTTAGCCACATTACATACACACACATACAACCCTTAGTTTACTAGGTTCTCTATGTACACCACACATGCCATTAATGGCAAGCTAAAAACCATTCCTTAATCCATGTACAAATGCCATCAAACTAGCATACTTATCAAAGGACCTTTTTACCATAAGAAGACATACACCAAAACTCATAATTTGCAATACCTACACATATAATCCAATCATCTTTAAATCCATATACCTTAGTTATCATGCCCTAACACCATTACAAGCCATGAGCACTATGCACACACCTCTCGACCAAGTAGAAAAGTCACCCTTTTATATAATCATTTCCTCAATTCAGTATCCTAATCATGCCTTATACAGAACATTAACCTAAATATATAACTAGAACACTAAGTCACACACATTATCCATAATTTGACCGTTTTTATACAAGGATTCCTAGCCTAATATATTCAATATCCATTAATCATGGCTTAAATGCCTTAAATTCAATTACCTCCCAATCTAAGGAGTCGAATTCCACCCTTCAAGCTTGAAGAAAATCACCAATTTCTCACTTTCTCCCTAAGTTTCCATACACACCTATTCCCCTTCAAAAAATTCACCAAAAATCACACACCACAAAATTAAATTCCAATCATATAACTGTTCTTAGATTTATCAAATCCCTTTAGAAGTAAATTAAAAAGGGTGGAATTACTTACACACAAGAAGTTAATCATGTAGTACCCTTTAATGCACACCTTGGCTTTCTTAAATTTTCTTATAATCTAGGGGCTTTTATGACTTACAACACTTTTACAAGTCAATTCATAACACATTAAGATGATATTTAGTGGAAATAGAATAGGAAAAGCTAGCTTAAAGGTATAAAAATTGAGGAGAGAAGCTAAAGATGGTGTTAGACAGCAAAGGGAAGAAAGGAAGGAGAAAAAAGGAGAAGTGCATGGATATGGCCAAATGGCCACTTAGGAGCCACTTTTGGCCTTTCATAATGGTTGAGGTGGTATAGGTAAGGCCTACATGCCAACCATACAACCTAAAAAAGCTTGATTTTGGTATAAACTTTAGGGAATTTTAAAAAATGCTTGAACCTCTAAAAATCATTGTGTTTATTTCAAAAATTCTTGATTGGTTCTATTTAGAAGCTTGTAAAATGTCACGACCAAATTCCACTGATAGGATAGTTAACCAATAGTTTCCTTGGTTTATATGGAAAACCCCAAAATTTAGAAAATTTGTAAATGACCTTAGAATTAAAAAATTCTTTCCCCAATAGAATCACAAGAATTTTTAACCTTCAAGGTATGGCATTTTTAAGTATGTCCGGGCATATCCTGACCCAACTTCTTATGACCCTATGACCCACTAGATTATAGCCCAAAATAATTTATTGATTCTGCTAAATCTTTAAATTAAGTCAATTTCATCATTTTATGGCCCCTTAAAGTTTTATGACTAGTACCTTGGCCTCGAGCCTCGTAAAGGTGACCCAACACTCCCGAAACACTTTTCGACCTCAATGGTATTGTTCATAGAGTCTCAGCTTATGAGCATTACAGTGTCATATGCTATCATCCAAGTAAAGCTAATGTTGTTGCTAATGTCCTCAATAGCAAATTTGTAGCAGGTATAAAGACATAATTATGTAAAGTGAGATTCTGTGATATATAATCTTATGAAAGAAACTAATCTTGATTATTTTTCATGTAGCTTTGAGAATGTTAAATGCTAGAATAAGCCTTACTCTTAATGGAGCTATTATAGCTAAATTAGAATTTAAATGTACTTTGACATAATAGGTTCATGAAACCCAACAGTGTGATGGTAAAATAATAATAGTGAGAAAAAATATCTAAGAAGGGAAGGAGGTTCAATACTCCCTAAAAGAAGAAGGGAATTTGTATTATTAGGACAAGTTATGGATACCTGATATCCTAGAGTTGAAAAATAGTATCTTAATAAAAGCTCAGACAACAACTTATACTATTCATCCTAAGAGCACTAAGATGTATCAAGACTTAAAGATCTTCTATTGGTGGCTAGTCATGGAAAGAGACATAATAGACTTTGTAACCAAATGTTTTGTCTATCAATAAGTAAAAGTTGAACATCAAGTTCATTTCAGATTATTACAACCTATCAATGTGCCTATGTGGAAATATAAAAGAATAGCTAGAGACTTTGTAATGGGTTTTCATCGTACTAAGAAGAAACACGACACTCGATGAAATTTGATTGACTCACTTAGTTAACCCATTTTTTCTATTAGACAAGACTATTCTCTTAATTGATTGGCAAGGTTGAATATCTATGAGATAGTCAGGTTGCATAGAGTACCCACACCTATCATAATAGAAACAAGTTCACTTCTAGATTTTAGGAAAGTTTACATAAATTTTTAGGCACTAAGTTAAGCATTAGCATAGCTTTCCACCCTCAAACATATAGGTAATAAGATAGAGTGATAAAGGTAATCTTGTGATAATCTTGTGATCATCTATAAATATCAACATTATTAGATAATTATCTAAAGTTGATATTAGTTATACATCATAGGTACTAGAAGACATGTTGAGAAGTTGTATTATGTTCTTTAAATAAAGCTACGGCTAACGTCTTCCTTTAATAGAATTTGCCTATAATAATAGTTAATAGTCTAGCATTCAAATGGCTTCATATGAAGCTTTGTATAGGAGAAAATGTAGAACTTTATTTATGTTGGATAGAGATGGGAGAAAGTAAAGTTACTAGATTAGAGGTAGTAAGGGAGATTAAAGAGAAGATTGTGTTTATTTTTAAAAAAAATTGAAAGCTGCTGGTGATATATAAAAAACTTATGCAAATATTAAGAGGAAGAATATTAAGTACCAAGTGGGACATAAAGTTTTCTTATAAATATCTCCTTGCAAAAAGAGTTTTGAGCTTTGGGATGAAAGGAAAGCTTGGTCCTAGATTCATTAGACCATATGAAGTTATAAAACTTATATGTCCTATAGCTTGTAGATAGCAATATCTTAAGAATTGTCTAAGATTTATAATGTATTCCATTCATCTATACTGTAAAAATATCAATTAGATCCTTCTCATATAATCAAATTAAAGAGTATAAAAGTATGACTTGATCTAATTTATGGTGAGGAAATAATTGGAATTCTAGC